>JBBPDI010000005.1:12886976-12906752 GCA_037974545.1 Cucumis variabilis | reverse complement strand
TTCTTTCATTCCAATGCCTACTAATTCTAAACTAGAGTAATTCTTGTTGTATAGCTAGCACAAAATTTTACTCTTTAATAAACTTAGATGATTTGTAAGTACAAGAGGTGTAATTAATTTATGTATTGCAAGAGGTGTAATTAATTGATGTATTGCTTTTCCTTTAATCCCAGGTTTTAAAATTAACAAATGGGCGTAACATGCTATGTATCTTATTGGATGGAAGAATGTTAGAAAGATAAGGGGAGGGAGTGAAAAATTGAGTACTAATGTGTTATTTTCTAAGCTTATTTATCTATATTTATTTACTTAATTGACTATTATTAGTATTTCATAACCATATATTGATATATATTTCATATATTCATGTAGGTGTGGATGAAATGATACCTTCCGATGCAAAAGAGAACCAACAATGACAACTCAACTACTTTGATAATATAACCTTGAATACTTGATTAATCAAGTGCATTTTGAAAGCTAGTGTACTTTATCTTAGCTTGTTTAGTTTGAATAACAACTTATTCCAGAAAATTATTCAATACTTTATTTTGTAATGTTGATGCTATCAATGAAAATTATAGTTATGATTTTTGGTTTGTTATGATGTATTTCATGTGTTTGGATTTAAATTAAAAATGAGTACTTTGTAAAATTTATGAAAATCTAATTAATTTAAAATTTATTTTTGTAAAGAAATTACCTATTTTATAGCCATGAGCAAACACTATAGGAATTTTTGTGTAGCAAAAAAAGAAAGCTATCAAATGGTTAATAAAATAATAATAATAATAGGAATTATAATGGATTAAATAGCATTGTTATAACATATAGTTATAGCTAGAAATAATATATTATAACTTTAAAAAATGTCATTATATGTCAAAGATAACATCTTATTTTAGCAATGTAAATATATTATAGCTTTACTAAAAAAAGCTATCAAATGGATTTATAGCATCATATTTAAGCTATATATGTATACTCTATTATAGCATCCGCCATAGCTCTACGAAAAGATTATAAAAAGTCTCAGACTTTTAATAACATGGGCTGTCAGGACTTTCGAAAAAGGCTATAAAAGACTATGAAAGGTCTTTTATAGCCTTTTTTGTCAACTATCATAAGCATTATTTCTTGTAGTGATGTTTTGGTGTTTTCTCTATTCAACGTTTTTCAATTTATTTAAATTATTTATATTTCAACGTTAGTTTTTTTTTTTTTTACTGTGAGACTTATTATAATTTTTTTAATGAAAAGTTATGGACATTTCTCATAATTTGGCTGACTCAAAAGTGAATAATGAAGACTTATGCTTGGCAGATTGTGCAACTACGCACACAATACTTAAAAAGTAAAAAGTATTTTTCTACAGTGACAATGCTCGAAGCAAATGTCAATACAATATAATGTTCTACAAACTTGATTGAAGGTTTTGGTAAAGCAAACCTTATTTTGCCTATAGGAACAAAATTCACAATTAATAATGTTTTGTTCTCTAGTAAGTAAAAAAAAAAAAAACTTATTGAGTTTCAAAGATATATGTCAAAATGGTTATCATGTTGAAACTAACAATAAAAATAATATAGAATATCTTTATATTACATTTGTTGTTTCACATGAAAAACGTAGTTTGGAAACACTGCCTGCTTTTTCTTCTGGATTATATTATACTCATATACGAATAATTGAAACATATGCAACCATGAACCCGAAGCTCATAAATTTAGAAAACAATCGTTTAGATTTGACTATTCTTTCCTACGTGATCGTTTAAATTTGGGTCACCAAATCTCTAACGATTTTTTTCAAGATTTTTTTGTACTCGTTTATATTTGGTAAACAATTGTTTATATTTGAAAAAAATTATTTAGATTTGGTATACGATCATTTATATTTGGAATCTATCGTTTAGAGTCGGCTCTTAACGATAGATTTGGTTCCTAAATCTAAACAATATTTTTAGGATTCTGTGTACACTATCATTTAGATTTGACTATTTTGGTATACGATTGTTTAGATTTGACTATCCAATATCTCAATGATTTGTCACGATTTTTTATATTTGGAACAACCAAATAACAGTTTGAAAAAAAATTTAAAAAATAGTTCTTTTATATTTGGTACCGATCTTAAACCAAATAACAGTTTGAAAAAAAAACTGTTCAAGAAGAGAAAAAGACGATGGGAAGAAAAAAAATCATAAAAGAGGAAGAGAAAAAGACGATGAAAAGGAAGAGCAAACCTAAAATATTTTTAAAAAATGGCCAATTTCATAGGCTTTTTCATTTTGTTACACAAGCCGTAGATATTTTGCCAATTTATTATATTTATAAAAATTAGCCTAATAAATATATAAAATATAAATAAGAGAGAAGCTGACAAGATAATAAATAAATAAATAATTATAAGAGAAAGAAAAATAGAGAAATAAGATCTATAATAATAAGTAAATATTTAATCATTTAGTCTTTCTTTCTTTTTGTTTTTTTTTTTTTGTTTTATTTTATTTTGGTTTGGTTTGATTTTTTTCATTTTGTTTATGAAAGCTTGATAGTGAAAATAGTAAGAATAGGGAGAAAAAAATAAAGAACTTTGAAGGAAAATAAATAAAATAATAAGTAAAGAAAAAATGAAAAGAATAGAAAGAAAGATTGAAATCCCAACACACTAAACTCACTTGTTTGAAGTATGGATTATTGGGATTCCCCTACTATACACCTTCATTTAAGTTATAGTTTTTTTTTTTTTTTTTTGTGTGTGTGTTGGATTCTTTGCATTGAAAAGAGTTTTTGGGAGAAAGATGAAGATCTATGAAGGTTATGAGACATTTCCACTAAAAGTTGGTTAATCACAAAATTTTAAAAAAATAGACAAATTAAGACAAAAATTAATCTAGCAATTGAACTAATTTTAAATAAAGTTGGACAAAATTAGATGGCTACACACACGATCGTGTATCATCATCTACACGATCGTTTACTAGGACTTTTTCAAAACCATCGTTTATCATGAACTAGCAATTGTTTATCATTCGACCGTGTATCATTTCCTACACGATCGCGTATCATGATCGTTTAGAAGAAGAATTACACGCATGCGTGTGACCGATGTTGATATTATCCACACGGTCGTATAGCATTTCTTACATAATCGCGTATTAGAATCGTTTAGAAGAACAATTACACGCTCGCGTGTGGTCAATTAATCGCGTGTTCACTAGGATATTTTTAATCTTTTTTTATTGTGGGCTTGTGAGTTTTTTCCTTTTTCAAAATTGTCCTATAAAGTTTATATTTTTGAAAAGAAAAACTCCATTTAAATATGGGTGGAAAGAACCAAACACTATAAATTGTACAATTAATGAGTTTATGAGACATGTTCAAATGGGGGTCAATGTAATGAGACCCACATAAGAAGATAAATGAATGCTAAAGAACATACCTTTAAAATTGGAATCGACACATGAGAAAGATCCACAAGAAAGAAGGGAGAGACATCTCTTCTTGGGGCGTTTATGTCTTTTTCAAGGTAAAAATTGATTCATTCCTTAAAGAAGCAACAAAGAATCGAATTGAAACATCAAACAAATTTAAGGCATTAAATTGTTTTAAACATTTGATAAATTATGATCGAGCATATGTTTCATGTTCATATTTATTTTCTTTTATTTGAAGAGTTCCAAATTAGAATCTTTAGAGTTCGTTTTGTTGGAATGGTTTTTGCGTGAAAATTAACACCAACATTTAAATCTATGTCTTTTTTAACGTGGAGTTTTCAAAAATAACAAATTTTATTATATATTTCCAATCTATAACAAGTTCTCTTATTGATAGTTATTAATATACTATAATAATAAAAAACAATTATTGATAGAATCTAAAATTTTGCTATAGTTTGTAAATATTTTATTTTATTTTTGCTATTTTTAAAAATACCTCTCTTTTAAATCTATACCGTTTTCAAACATTTACACGAAAATAAGCTATTTTCATTTGTTTTTTTTTTCATTATATATATAATCATTTGAAATATAGCAAACGGTATTAAAACCAATTTGACAAAATAAATATTTAGTTTTTACTTAACTTATTTTTACAATAAAAATTTATTAGAAGGATGCAATTACTTTTTTTTTTACATAAATTATTAATTAATTAGCTAACATAATCTTTGATGCATTTAACTAATAAAATAAGACTAGTTAAATTTAGTTAGTACAAAAATTTATTTTTCAATATGAAAATTGATTATGTAATTATTTTTTAAAATATAACAAACCACTAAAATAGTTGTATAGAACAATTTCGAAAACGGAAAAGCTCACAGACCTATAATAAAAAACACATCATTTAATTGACATCCAATGATGATTTTGGTAGTCAAATCTAAATGATTCTTTTCAAGATTCTTTCATACATGATCATTTAGATTTGACTATTTTTTGTATACGATCCTTTAGATTTGATTGTTTAAATTTGATTTAGGTAGCTAAATTTAAACAATTTGAAAAATAAGAACTTTTGCACAATCTTTTAGATTTGGTATACGATCGTTTAGATTTGATCGTTTTAAACAATTTTTAAAGATACTTTTTACACGATTCCAAAGATTTTTTTTTTGACAATCTTTTATATTTCGAACAACCAAATAACATTTTGAATATTGTTTTATAAAAAAGTTGATCTTTTATATTTGGTACACGATTTTAAACCAAATAATATTTTGAAAAAACAATAAAAGAAAATTGCAAAAAGAGAAAAAGACGATGGAAAGAAAAAAAATCGTAGTAGAAGAAGAAAAAGACGATGAAAAGAAAGGACAAACCAAAAATATTTTAGAAAAATGGTCAGGTTAGTGGCCTTTTTCATTTTGTTAAACAGACTTTAAAAATTTTGTTCATTTGTTATATTTATGAAAATTAACCCTTTTTTTAATTTCATCCTGTTTTGGAAAAATATAACCATTTATTGGTTATTTATAATAAGTTAATTATTTATTATGATTAATTTATATTACTTTGTTCATTATCAACATATCATACGTATAAAATCTTTTTTAGTATTCTTTATTAATATAGCATGCTTTTATCTTATTTTCACTTTTTATATAATATATTGTTTGTCAAAATATATTTTCTTATGTTATTTAACTAAAATTGAAGTCACTAAAGTTTAACTTAACTAATTATAAGCATGATTAAGTATTATATTATAATTAATATATGGTTCATTAAATATAGTAATTAGATATAATTTAATGAAGAAGAAGAAGCTATTAACCAAATAAATTACTTAGTTTTCATATATTTATAATTAAAATGACTATTGATTCCAAGTTAATTAATTTTTATTAATAAATTGAATAATATTATTATTTAGTTGATTAATCTATTGAAATTATATTACATATGCTTAATTTCATAAATTAAATTCAAACTTATGTAATTTTTGTCTAGAAAATTCTGATAATATATTTCATGGACAATCAAATACAAACATATTTGATCTCCAAATCTTGTAGTTTGTGTCAAAAATACCTTTACACTTTCAAAAATTAAAAAAATGCACTTAAACTTTTAACAATAATTCAAAAATACCATTGCTCTTAGTTTTGGATGAAAATGGTTAAAGCTTAAAAAATACACTTGAACTATATTGAAAATGTTTCATAAATATAACCTTGAGCTTAAAAAAAATTTTTAATAAAAAATACTCTATCCAATATTTACACCAATTTTCTCATCAACCAAAACAAAAACCTAAATTTTAAATTAAAATCATAATCTTAAATTATTTAACTAATAACACAGAATGATAGATCACGAACACAACCAATCTCTATTAGTTATTATTGTAATTAACATACAATTAATTGTCAAATAAAAAATGTATTTGACTATTAACACACGGTAATAGTCTGAAAATGTATTAGTATGGTTTTTTTTGTTTGACTATTTTTTTTTTTTGTAGAATTTTATGTTTTAACCAAGGTTTAAAATATCAATGTTGATGGATATATCAAAAGTCCTAATTTTGCATAAATTTTTCAAAAGTATAAAATGTTCAATAAATAAAATTAAATTATTAAATGAAAATTTTATTATTTTGAAATAAGTAAACATGTCTATTATTTATACTATATATATATGTGTCATTTTAATGTTTATTTTTTTTGTGATTCATGAATTTCTTTAAGATATAATGGAAACATTGATTCATCCTTTTTATCGATATCGAGCCCATGAAAATGTGTCAATATTGATATATTAAAAGAAAATTTAAAACTATGGTTTTAACTGAAAATTTTGGTTTTTATTTTGAGTGTTAAGAAATTTGGCGTAAAACTGAGATTAATGAAAGTATTTTTTAAGTTTACGGATATTTATGAAATTTCTCAATAGTTCAAAGATATTTTTGAAACAAAACTTTAACGGTTTCCATCAAAAACTGACAGTAAGAATAATTTTGAACCTTTTTAGAAAGTTTAAGGGTCTTTTCGAAACTTTCGAAAATTTGGAAGCATTTTTTACAAAATCACAAAGTTTGGGGGTATTTTTTATATTTCAGCCTTAATTATTTTATATGCAATATTAAGTTCTCATTTACTGTAAATATCCAAAATTATTAGATGTAATCTTGAACAATATGTAGTTGACATACATGTAATTCATGTTTATGTAATAACCTAAAAGTCCATAGTACATGAGATAAGATGCATGGTTTATTCTTGTGATACTATGGATACGTCCCACTTTACAATTGTTACAGACTGTTTGATCCAAATCGTTCATGTGAAGATATTTGAGTGAGGCTATCTTATACATAGACTTTGTATAAGATTAGACCACAAATTAATTAATCTCTCTTTATAAATTTGAATTCGTTGATTGAAGAGATTAATGTTTTACAGGATGATCATATGTGACTTGATCTTAATCCTGATTAGAGCCATAAACTTCTGTGTGTGAGACTTCGTCAATTGATTTGTTAGAGTGAGAGTGGCTCAAGTTGTGACTTAGTGTGCCTAATATTTTCAAGACTTAATCAAATAAGAAGTTGAGAACATGATCTCACAAGATAAAATTTATCCCTTTTCATATAGGGAAGTAAATGAATAGTTTCCTTAAATGTTGATTTTGAGACTTGAAGAAGGGGCTCCACTCTCTTGTTGACTGGAGAGGAACTTATTTTATGGTTGGACCATGAAAAAAATTGTCATTAAAAGGATCAATAGTACTTAAGGTGTTATAGATAATTACAAGTTTGACCTAGTTTTATCTATAAACAACTTTTAAACCTTTGGTTTTTTGTAATGATTATTTTCATTGCTGCCCAATCCTAACTTTGTCGCCCATTTCCTTATCCTGTATTTAGATTGGACGGCAAAGTCAAATCAATCACCGACTTTCTAATACAAGAAAATGGTAGGGACATGTGGCCTTTCTAACATTGAACTAATTCTCATTGCAAACAGAAGTAATCATTCCAACATGGGAGACTTCATCGGAGAAGCTAGGCCTATATATAAAATCCGATTACAACATGGGAGACTTCATCGGAGAAGCTAGGCCTATATATAAAATCCGATTATTTTGAGATTACTTTTACAATGAGCTTACTTAAGAAAGAATTTAGAGGATTTTCAAGATTTCATAGATCCTAAACAAGTTTGAATTCGACAAGAATTGCAAGGAAGTGCACGAAAGTTCTTGACTAAGGAGCTAAGCAAAGAAGCTGGCTGAGTGAGATTGTGAGTGGTTTTTTTTTTATAAAATAAAAAGGATTTCTAAATGTGTTTAATTTTTTTTAATATATTTCTAGGTGAAAATATGAATTATCCTTATAGGCTTATTAGAGTGAAAGTTATCCCCACAAACCAACACGAGCATGCTTTGTCCTCACTCACATGCATCCTAGAAAAATTTTCAGGAGGTCACCAACATAGAATTACTCCAAGCTAAGCACGCTTAACTTTGAAGTTTCTATGATCGAGCCACCGAAAAGAAAGGTGCACCTTATTAGTATAGGTATTAACTTTTAATTTTTTTAAGTCTTTCTTAACATTACTTTCATGTTCTCGAGATTCCTTTCATTCAGATGTGATACCGGTTCATTAATGTCGGTTTAAAACCGACATTAAAGGCCAATTTTTTTGTAGTGAGAACGTTTGGGTGTGTCTGCCATTCGTAATTGAATATATGCCGGATAAATAGTCTTTGAGAATTAAATGTCTATGTTTATTTTGCAGCTGGCTTTTGTTCTTAGGATTGAAATAATAAATCTATGAATTCCCCAAAAAATGACATGAATAATTGTAGAAAAGATAAAAAGGAAAAAAACTTATGAAGTCGTTTTGTGCCCCCAACTCTTTTAGGTCCCTCAATTTAAGATGTTGAAACATAACCAATTCCTTGAAGCAACCCTTCCTTGGTCATATTTCATTCTATGGGTCAGTCTTCACATGGTTAAAATAAATTTCTGACTCAAAAAATCTAAACCTATCATTTTCTTTTCCCTCTCTTCATATTCATTATTCTACATTTCTACTTCTACTTGTGTATTTTCAATTTGGATTTTCTTTTGTTGTGTAGCTAAATTTGAATCTATGTGTTTTTATCTATTAAGAAATCTCATTCACTGTGTTATTATAGATCATGGAAACTGCTGGACATGGATTTCATATTCAACAAAGTAGGAAAAATAAATAACTGGTAATTCAATTATGTTTAATTATTTTCATCTTTTTATTTCAATCCTTGTATTTTCAAATGATTAAATTTAATAAAGGATAGGTTAGCCATAAATTAAGGATTTTAAGATTAAAAGTATTGTGACTAAATTTGATAGTTTCAAAATAGGGAAATAGTATTATGTCCAAAAAAAATATAAAACATTTTGAAAATAAATAGAAAATTTATTGCAAATTGAAAATATTAGTAAAAATATTTACAAAATATAGTAAAAAATTTTAGATTCTATCAAATGATAAATATTAGTAAAATATAAAATTTTATTATATATTATTAATATTGTAGTCCATTTTGTTATATTTAAAAATACTCCATCGATCGAAATACTTTTATTTAGATTTATTATACACATGGTATCATTTCAATTTCAATAATACTGTTATAATATAACAAAATCACTTTTTATGTTAATAACATTTATCTTTTGTGAACTATAGGTTTTTGCCCACTATAATATTACTCAACTAACTACTTCCTACCGATTAAATTGAACATAATTCAACTACATATAATCTAGATTGTATGGTTATGTTATAAGATTGATTTTGCAAAAGGAATCAAAATATAACAAAAGTTTAGAATCTAAAACTATGCTATATTTATAAATATTTTCTAACAGTGTTATCATTTATCATAATTTTTAAATTTAGATTATAAGAGTAACGAGAAGGAAGGTGACTATTAATATTAGTTATTTAAACTACCTACCACATAGACACATCACTGTTGCAAAATATATATTGAAACGAACTACACAAATACCCAACAGGTAAAATAAAATTTAAAAAATCTACTTTAATAATTTGCATTTACTATATCTATCAATCTTTATCATTTTGGAGGATCTTTTTTATTATTTACTATTTCTAGCTATGTAACATAGGTAAAATAATTTTACCAAACATCTCTTGACTTCGATTTATGTTTTAATTATGCATATTTTGATTATGCTGTTAGATTATTAATAAATTGCTCTAAAAACGTACTCTTGAAGATTAATTTATAAAAGTTGTGAATGAATCCTTCATCCACCAGACAACTAATGTGTGTACTAAATAAGAGGGTTCATTCAGTAGACAACTGATGTGTGTATACAAAATTAGAATACTAATACACTGATGTTAGAATACCATTACAAAATTATTGGACGAATTGCAAAAAAAAAAAAAAAAAAAGAAATATGGTCGTAGTTAGAATTATACTCACAATCTTTTTTATTATAAAAGTTGAATTATCAAGATTATACACATGTTAAAATTGTTGGTGGTAGAAGTTGAAACAATTGTATAAATTTGATGTATCAAACATTTATTATTTAAGGTACGATTTTTTATAACTACTAAGTCCAATTTTAGAATCTATGTGAAGTTTGTGAACTAAAATCTTAAAATTGAAAGTTTCAAAAGTAATCACAAGTACCCTAGGTGTGGTTTTTGCAATTTACTCAAATTTATTTTATTAATGATATTGTAAACAATATCTACGATTTTTGTGAGTCCAAATATATTGAATGGTAATAAATATAGCAAATCACAACTATGATAGACATTTGTAAGTGTTTATATGCTTTTATAAGTAATAAATATTAACCGAAGTTAGATGATAGAAGTATATCAATATCTACCATCATCTAAAAGTAATATTTTACTATATTCATAAATATTTTAATTTATTTTGTTATATTTATTATTAAAAAAAGTCTAATTAGCAATATAAATATTGAAGTGATTTTTTTGTGTAATTTAACCTAGAATTGATGAAATGAAAAATGATGAATTTGGCTAAAAGGTTAGGAGAAAAGTAGTGCATGGATGTAAATGCAAATGGGCATGAGATGTCTACTAATTAAGTATTGAAAGAATCAAAAAATTAATATTTGGCAGAGGGTTAGGTTTGAATGGATATGACACAACTAATCATCATAATTCAATTGTCCCATAATTTGAAAGCATGGGCCAACACTTGATAAAGTATTCATCTAAATGACTTTATTCATTGGGACAACAAAAAGTATTTTGATAAACAATTATTCAAAAGTTATATATTTAAATGCATATTTGCTAGTATTAATGTCTATAAAATATCAAAACTGAACTATGTTCAATAGTGATTGACGTGTTCTTTTACTTTAGAGGGAATGTTCAATCCTCCATCATTTTGATTGTTGTACTAAACTATATATATAGAAATATACACACTTGGGTGCATACTATTTTCCTATGAATCACAAATAAGATGACGGTGGTTACACGTAAGTGAATATTGTAGATAATGAGAATTTTTAAATAGTTTTACTGTGTTAATTGTAAGTTATAATAATTGAAAACTTTAGGCACATTTTATAACTATTTCAGTCCTATTTCTTAACGATTTTGTTTTTTTCTAAAAAAATTAAGCATATAAACACTACTTTTTTCTTCAACTTTCTTCATTTGTTGTCTACATTTTACTAGTGGTTTAAAAAATCAAATCAAATTTAAAAGCTAAAAAAATGTAGTCATCAAAAATTTGTTTTGAGAATTTGGAATTTGGCTATTATTCAACCATTGTATTTATGAAAAATATAAACCATTGTAAGACATAAAAAAAAATATGCTTAATTTTTCAAAAACAAAATAGTTACTAAATGATGTCAAACTACTATTAGTTTTTCTTAAGTAAGATTATTTCCTTCCACACTTTCGTATCATGGGCTGTAGCGATCCTTAAGTTGAATGTTTCATTCTTAACCAAATTCTGAAAATAAAAATAAATTTTTAAGAATTATATATATATATATATATATATTATTTTCAAATTTGACTTAATTTTTTAAAATTTGGATATGAAGTAGATAATTAATCTAAAGAAATTTAAAGGGTGAAGAAGTATATATTCGTTGACTTAATTTTAAAAAATGAAAACAGAAAAATGAAATCGTTAATGAGGTCTTAATTATTATGACGTGAGACCTAAACATTGAGCAGATTATATAGCTCAAACCACTCCACACAAAGAACAAAAATAAACATAATCATGTTAGCTTTTTTTTTTCTTTTTCTTTTTCCTCTTTTGTCAGTTGTTTTAATTACTCTTTTCCAAATTTTTTGGTTAGTTGTTCCATAGTTTGTTGGGGCAAGTTCTAGATGCCTAGTAAGATGCGTTGATTTCAACACTTGGTAGTTGACGTTTGATAATTGGACGCTTAAGGTATGCAATCAAGAACCCGTCGCCTAGATCTTGTTGCTTGGAGTTGGATGCATAGAACTTGAACTAGGTATGTGTGGAAAACTGAAAAAGAAAAACTTATTAAAAGAAGGATGAGTTGCAGATCACGATTTCTTTAATACATTTTGTGGCTCTGTCTAAAATGCAAACATATCTTTTAATTGCTATGTCGTCCCAAGAATAAAATAATAATCAACTCGATCAGAACACTGCATCAGAATCGATCGGAATATGAAAAAGAGGGTGACAGACAGATTTCGTCGCCCAAATATGTGCCAAATAAATTACCAAATTCACACCAAACACTAGTCTAGCTTAGTGATAAATTCGGGTCAAACTCAGGGAGCACACTTATTCCTCAAATAAACCAATTTCCAACTACGATAACCGAAAGGGGAGGGGTTTGAAGTTGATTTCAATTGCCCGAAAGTAAATTTCAAAAAAGAGTAAATTAAAGAAATTTTATGTCAAAAGAGTCTAACTTGGGATATATTGATCTTTCCCTATCCACAAAATTTGTTCATCAACCTACCACCTTTTATTTATATGCAACTTTCACCTAACCAATTTAATTATTTAAGAATAATAAATTATTCCAAGGGCTTAATTGTTCTAATTCAATATGATTGAGCATGCATAAATGAAATTTCCAATAGCATTAAGTTCAAGAGATCCTTAGGTGGAATGGGTAATTTTCATGCATCTAATTGACATTAATTAGGTTCAATTCTAAGTTAGTTAGAACAATGCTCATCAAAATAAAATAACAAGCTAACCTAACCTGTTGCTTCTAACGAAACCTTATCAAAATTGTCAAGAGTCAAAGATTTAATTGAAAGCACAAGTTATATATTCCTCATGCGTCTGAACATATAACAAAGAATCATTCAAATACATAATTGAAACCAAAAGTTACATTAAACAAGGTCAAGCTCTCATAAATTCAAAGGAACAAGGGAGATTTTCTAAAAACCAACCTAGAACAAGTACCTTTATAACACCCAATAAAATTTAAGGTAATTTTGTTATTTATGGATGTTAGGTTAATAGAATTGGAATTTTAAAAAATTGTTTAGTGTTATGTGTTGAATTAATTAAGTATATATATGTGGGTATTTATATTTAATTAAATATTTTTTGGAATTTGGTAGAGAATGTTATTAATTATATAGTTTTGGTTATATAATTAATAGTGGAAAATGTTAAATATGTGTGGGAATATAATTATTATTGGATGGAAAAGATTATTGATTAATTAGGAAAGAGAATAGAGATTTGGATATATATATATATATATATATTATACATGTTTTATTTAAGAAAAATGGGAATAATAATAATAAAGTATTATTATTTTTATGTATTGAAATTTTGGAATACGTGACCGTTAAAAAGAAAAAGGAAAAAAAAAGAAAAATATAACGCATCTTCATCACTTCTTAGGCCAGCCTTCGATGAACCATGTGTGCCGCTTTACACCAATCAAGTTGAAACTTTTGTCTGTGTGGGTCACCATTTTGGTGAGTGTTTTGGGTCTTTATTATGAGTTTTTTAATACCCATTAAAAGGTTAATTGAAACTCTAAATTAAGTTTATTATTGGAATTGATTTTGGTTGCGTTGCCTTTGAAAGGTCCATTTGGCAAAGATTGTGGATTTAAGTGGATGATTTTTTCCACCAAGGTTGAGTTGATTTTTCAACCTCCATTTGAATAAGTTCGGTAATCTAAGAAAATTAAATTAGTAATTAGTTGACAAAATTGTTAATTTAATTTTGGTTACGCATAAGTGAAATTGTGGTTTTTTGTTTGCAGCAAGAAACTTAGCATAACCTAAGGTAAGGGTTCTACTATTGGATATTCGATCGAGGTTTGGATTACTCTATGATAATGGTGATACAACTAAATGCATAACCTGTCATATGTTTGTGATAGTGAAATATTTGTATAGCCTAAGCCCTAAGGTTACTATTAAATTATGAATGGTAGCCATTGGATTAGGCTAAGGTGTAAAGGTTCACATCTGGGGCATTGGTCAAACCAAAAGGCATTACTAAGAAATCATAATGCCTATAACACGTTCTAAAGGTTGTTTTTGGTATATCTGATTCTATGATCCTTAGTTGATGGTAGCTTGAACGCATTTCTATCTTTGAGAATATTGAGGCTCCTTTTAGTTAATCAAAGAGATTTTTCATTTGCGCAAAGGATACTTGTTCTTAATTGTTACTTTGTTCAATTGTTGATAATCAATATATAGATTCGTTAATTCATCTTTCTTTTTCACAAATAGGACAGATGCTCTCTAAGGTGAGAAACTGGGTCGAATATAACCTGTTTGTAGCAATTCCTGCAAATAATCTTTTAACTCCTTCAGCTTGCTTGGTGCCATGCGTTAAGGAGTTTAAGAAATTTGTGTTATTCCAAACACAACTTCAATCATTAACTCAATTTCTCTTTTTGGGAGTAATTCACTTATTTCTTATGAAAACACATTCAAGTACTGGCAAACTATTGACACACTTCTTGGCTCTCTTTCTTGTCACATGAGGATCAACTATGCGAGCAAGATAGGCAGTGTGTCCTTTCTTTATCAACTTTCTCGCCTTAGACACTGATATTATATTTGGTAACTCCACTTTCTTGTTACCTACAAATTTAACTTCAACACTTTTCAGTTCTTTCAATACTACCTCCTTATTGGAGCAATTTAGCAATCATGATACTTGGTAAGGAAATTCATTCCCAAGATTACATCTAACTTATCAAGTTCAAACATAATTAAATCTACTCTCATCGTGATATTCACAATCCTTACATATTAATTCTATTATAAACACCTCGCTTGAAGGCATGCAAATCAACATTCCACTTCCTAAAGTTTTATCTTGTAGTTCAGAGACTTAGCACGCGATTCAAAATAAAAGAATGTGTAGCTCCAAAATCAACCAACTCAAGGATAGAAGAGTTACAAATTAGTAACGAACCTGTAATCATGTGAGGGTTCATTGTTTCTGGCTTCACTATGTGTCATGGAACAAACCTTCCCTTGAAACTACGATCTCCCAGGTCCATTGACTCCACTTGGCCCCTCTTCAGTTCCACTTAGGCGATAGGGTTGGTTTACTGATTGTGATACAACTCCCTTGGATAGTTTGAACTCCAAAGTTAGGACAATATTTTACAAAATGTCTTGATTAACTGCATTTAAAACAAACTTTTAAAAAACTAGATCTTCCTCCTAGATTTAAGTTTGATCTAGCCGTCCGTCTTCTCTGAGAGGCCTCCTTTAACCACATTGGAACACTTCCTCTCCCTTGGCTCTTGTTCTGCTTGGGAAAATTTCCACCATAACTTGTTCTAGACCTAGATGGAACATGAGAACGAGATTTAAAATTTTCTTTCTAGACACCTGGCACAAAACGCATGTGCTCGCCGCATCATTCACCACCCCACATTCCACTAGTACTTTGGTTGCATCTCTTAACTCGCATGGTAGCTTCTACTAATTTAGAAAAATATGACCAATTCGTGCTGGCCATCACTGGTGCCGTAATCTCTATCTTTAATTTGTCTTCCAAATGCTTACTTTTTTGTCTGTCCCATCAATTACAAAAGCTAATGCATACTTAGCCAATTCAGTAATCTTTTTCTCATATTCTCTGACAATCATGTCGCCTTGAACCAAACTCATAAATTCATTCCTCTTTACATCACAAAAGGAAAGAGAATAGAACTTGTTCTGAAATGTTTTTCTGAAATCATCTTACGAAACAGAGCACATTCTGCCTGCTCCAGCCTCATATAGAATCTACCAGTTTTCAGCACTACCTTGCAACAAAAATGTTGGTAATTTCACTTTTCTTTCTTCAGGGCACTCCATCACCCCATTAAACTTTTTAATCAAACTCAACTACTTCTCCGCATCAATTGGATTAGTGGTTCCTTCAAAGGTTGTTGCTCTCAACGCCTTCATCTCTCAATTCCAAACCTTTTATCTACTGTAAAATGTGTAGGCATAAAATGATTAGCTAATCTTTATGCAAAGTGATCAAACATGCATTCCTCTATGTTTTGTCCAGTAGTGTTATGTGTACATTATTAGATATCTCGTCAGATTCTTGTGCTCTATTAGCGCTTTCAGTAGTTGGGACACCAATTGCCACTTGCCTACCTCGCTTCAGTCTTCCTCGTGATGTCATAACTTCCTATAACACATCAATACATTAAACTTTTCATAACACTACTATATGACTCTCTATATACATGACTCTAACTAAGACTTTTTCCAAGAACTTATGCTTTGATACTAACTTGTCAGCCTCGTCCCAAAAGTCACTTTATACGATCAAGTGGAGACACGACTACGTAGACATTCTACACGAATTTCTCCATGAGATAGTACGCAGAACGCCTAGTAAACGAAATAAACAAAACCAACAAGCTTAACATGCAATGAGAACTCAATTGAAAACACAAATGCTCCATTGATAATGGATAAAAGAGTACATTGAACACAAGTACAAAGTTCCTTCAACTGACAATATACATAGACTCAAAGCAATAGTTTGACTCTTCTCGCCTAGTTTTTACATGCTATGTGAGTTGGCAGTGGCTACTACCAGGATGATGTGATTTGAGTATGGCATAATAGACGATCAAGATGACAAGTTGAAAGTTGGAAGTCCTTCACTGTCTAGGGTTAGGAGATTAAAACAAATACATTTGAAATATTATACAAAAATATCTAGTGAGTAAGGTTTTTTACTAACACTTTTACTAATTAAGTTTTTGCCATAATGTGTTGTAATTAATTTTTCCAAACCATGCAATATAAATAGCTAAACATTTCAATAATAAAATTGATGTTTGGTTTCATTATGTGTATGCAACGTTTTTTCACACTTATGTCATGTTAATTAAGCTCTAAGTGGTTTACTTATCAGGCAATTAGAATAGGATTATGCGATAAAAATGCAATTCCTATTCATGCGTTGCTAAACTTCTTATGATCTTTGTGTAATAAAAATTTTCCTCTCTATCGTTCATGTGTAAGCGAAGAGAGGTTTCCTGATAAGTCCAGGGTCGAACACAGAGAATCAATATTCTGAATGATCTATCGTGCAAATAAACTTATGCGGTACAATCTATAAAGTATGAGTATGAATAGTATATTTTGCTCTAGTTATGTAAACTAAAGTGCATTTGGTGTGATAATGTCGATGGAGTGAGATGGGAAATAAATTCAATTTACAAACATAGTATATATGAAGGAACACTTAATTAACTAATTGCAATTTTTTGTGCATTAATAGTTTGAGACGATACAACACATTTATTAACTTCTAGAATATGACAAGAACACTTTGCAAGTTATACATTTTATATAAAATTGTAATAAGGCAAGTCGTACTTAAATCTCTTTAAAACTAAAAAGTATGAGTTTTATGCTTCCTCTAAGTTTTTAAATAAAGGTTTAAAAGATTAGGGCCAGCAAGTATCATCAAGGTAAAGATGATATTGGTTGACTTCACGTTATCTCTCGAATCAAAAGTAGGTGGTTTGAGAGGGGGTCTGACGAGATAGTAAGCATTTTTAGCTATGCGAGGAAGAGCCAGGCAAGGAAGGAAGGAAGGTTGAGGAAAGGAAAATGATTCACTGATTTGGATTAGTTAGCTTTTTACGTGTTTGATTAAAGTTAAGCATGATTAGAGAAGATATTAAATCTACACATGCAAGCTAAGATGAGTATAAAGATAAACTAATCTAGTTTAGAATTAGTATAAATAGGTCTTGAGAGTGTTCAAGGGAGGTATAAGAAAGTTTTAAGTGTTGAAGCTGTGCCAAAAATACACCAGGCGAGAAGAAGGGAGTTAAGAAGGAGGTTAGGAGGAAATGTTAGTTTTTGTGAGTGGCCCTTCCAAAGAGAAAGAATGGAAATTTTCAAAACTTTTATTTCAAAGTCATGTGTATAGTACAATGCATGTATAAACTTGTTTACATTTTACAAGGAAAGCGAACTCTTTAAAAGTATGTTTCAGCCGTTAAAGTATTTTCATTTTATGTTGCTTGAATGAATTGCTTGTATGCAAGTAAACCATTAGCTTTATTCCTACTATTAGCTAGCTATTGTGTGCACATAAGAGTAGAGGCAACCATACGTTGAGTGGTCCGCATGGTGAAAAGGTGACTAGATGGGTTAACTGGTCTGCATTCGAGTGACTGCCTGAGCAACTAGAATTGAACATGTAAACGCCAGGGATGCTGATGATGAAATGAGTTGTCACAATAGTCTATGAGTGGAGGGGGTTCAATGTCCTAGCAAAAAGGATAAGTAGAGACTAATGTGGTGTTAATTGCTTTTAGAGCATGATGAGGCTTTGTGAAAGTGATCTTGTAATAGGAATTTATGCATGTACTTGTATTCCCCAAGGTTTTCCTAAAATGTCACTCACTAAGAGTTAAGCTTACATATTAAGTTTTTCTTCCCATGTAAGCAAAGCGAGGAGGACACATAGAGAAGGCAAGCCGCTGCATTGTGCCAGGTGTTAAAGAGTCCGTGCAAGGCATTGGAGTTTAAGTTTTAAAAGTTTTAAGTTCCTAAGTATTGCCTTATAATTGGACTAAGATTGTTAATTAAAAAGGAATAAAGTGGCCGTTTAGTTCTTTCAAGTCTCATGTGTTGCACTTTTATATCGTATAACAAGTTCTTAAGTAGAAGCTTAAATTTTAAAAGTAAGCGTTCTGACGTTCTTCTTAAGTAAGGTTCAAATTTAAGTTTAAGTCTAGGTGCCCTAGTGCTTCATTTAGGATCGTTGGAGCTACCTAACTCGTGTCGTGTTCGAGAATGTGAGGGAGGGACACATCACGGGTGGAGGCGTGACAGTTAGTCTTCTTTTGCTAATTTGTTTGAAACATGAGAATGAAGTTAGTAAATAATTGAATTATAAAGAGAACCAATTCCAAAGCTCTAACATTTTCTAATTAAAATTTAAGCTCTAAGTATTAAGGAACGCCTACTCCTTAAATTCAAAGCTCTAACATTTTCTAAAATATAAGCTTAAATTTTAAACATCAATTATTTTCTAAAAGTAAAGCAAACTTAAAAATAGTACACAAATGTCAAAGCTCTAACATTTTTTCAAATTTGATTTCGCGTAGGCAGTTTCGTTCACTTAAATAAAGTTTGTTTAAAGAACCATTATTTTGAGTAGTTGCTCGAAATAAAACACTTGATTGGAATGTGAAGGTCCACGCAAAATGTTTATAGAAGAAGCACTTACCTTAACTTGTTTGTTGCTGATCGTATAACACTTCTTCCAAAAAATATAGTGTTGATATATAGAAGAACGCTTACTTAACTTTAAAGTGCTTCTTAGTTATCATATAACACTTTCTTCCAAATAAAAAGAAAAAGTACATCTCCAACTTATTCTAAAAAGCTGTCCCTTTCTCAAAGGATAGAACTATAGAAGTGTCTGTAAACAATTAATAAATTCAACGTCTATTCCCTTGCAGTTAAAACCCCTTTGTCACTTGACACTGTAAACACAAAACATGCACCCATCAATCATTCTTTATATTACACCCAAACTTCCAACTTCTAACCAACAACACACTACACCACTATTGTAATTCTTATTATTCTCTCCTTCCTCTTTCTCATCTTCCTCTTTCCATTCCCATGGAGTTCCAAAGTGTACTTCAATTTCTTCACAATAAGTCCATCTTCGTCACCGGCGCCACCGGATTTCTCGCAAAAGGTCATCCGTCTCCCCTTTCTCGCTTTTAAAATCTGATAAAAAGTAAAATTTAACTG
>JBBPDI010000005.1:12743871-12759144 GCA_037974545.1 Cucumis variabilis | reverse complement strand
TTTAATATTATAATTAAGTCTCTACAATATATAATTAATTGCACTTGCTAAAAACATCATTTTTTTATAATATGTATGTTAAAGTAATAGAAAGAGATGTACATATTTTTAAAAGTTTTTATTTTGAGTTTAACATCAACTCTGATTTTATATTTATTTTATTTTAGTTAATATTTGTATAAAATTAAGAGAATAGATAAACCTTATAGAGATCAACACGAATTAATTAGACAATTGTAGGAGATGAAAAGTGGACCAACTAGGAAATGAAACAAAAATATCATGATTAAGTAAACACAATAAACTTGCGATGAAAATAACATTGAATCCTCCACCATATTAAATAATCTTCTTGGTAACCTAACAATTTCACACATGAGAGGTAGGGATATTAATTAATTACTAGTTTTGGAGAGTATACGTTAAACATTAATTATTATCATTACTTGAGCTTTCGTACATCCCATCGATAGAGATATATTTTAATTATTTTCCTAATTTAAAGGTTCATAATCTTCTTCTTATCTATGGGATGAAAAACTTTTGATCATACTTTCGCAAACAATCATTCCTTTTAAGTAAAGTACTATTAGACCTCCCATCAAATAGTCATATTATCTGTTTAGCTCTTACATAGGTTAACTCATCTTCACTAGAGTGTGCTTCCTACTCAAGACAACTCTACTTTTTTAGAGGCACATCATCAAGCGTATAAAGTCCCACCATAGATCTTCATCGCAATTACATCGACCACCATGTTTTCAAGGTTCACAACTTAGATTAAGTGCTTGAGAATTTTACTAATATTCAAAATCAGGAAAATGACTCTAAGACCACTAGTTAGAGAATTAGAGATAATGACTTTTTACATATTCTCTACATTAGTATGATATTTTTCATAACGTTTGTTTCTATTTCACTGAAATATTTCATATCAAATAAAAAATATTTTTATCAATTAATATACAAACAATGTCTCCCTTTAATTATACCCAAACAATGTAAAACTTTGACATACCCACACCATATAAATTTTTACAATCATATACTTTGGTTTAATACATATAAGAATTAAAGCAAATGGATTTAAGTACTTATTATATATATTTTTTCGTTTAATAAATATCTACTTTTTTTGTTTTAAGTTCATTAATAATTCACGTCTCGATTTGTGCATTATAATATTCAACCCACTGCACGAAGGAGATTGTGATAAATTTAGGTGTTGCAAGTTGGAATGACAAAATTTTCTCTAATCTACCAATTTGCATTTTAAAGTTTATTGATAATTTTATATTCTATATGAGGTAAAGAAACGTTTTTCTTCTATCAAATGTATCTACCTTTCTTAAAGGTTAAGGAAATCAACATCTAATTTCTTGAATTTAACATCTTCTACTTCCCAACCACTAAGTACGAAGTCCTACTGTCTTATCAACGAGTCAAAGAGTTAGGGCAACACTCTCTAAATCGAAGTTGTGTTTGATCATATATATCTTATTTATATCATTTATGATTTTAACTTGGAGGTTTATAAGAGTGTTCTATATAAATTCTCTAATCTCTCGAATTGTCTTTAATCGTATAATGTAAATTATTTCTTCTAATAAAAAACTGTTTTTTTTTTTTTTGTGTGTGTGTCCATATGTATTTTAGTGTATTAGATTATTTGACAAATATTAAATTAGTTTTATTTTTATTTAAAAAAAGCAAAAATATATCTTCCTTTATCTTACGGATAATTTTTAAATAATAAGTTAAAAGATCCTCCTTAAATATCTCATTTTAAAGAAGAAGATAAAAAATATTCCTCATATTTAGGAATATTTTATGGTAAAGAGGTTCTTCTTTTTTAAAAAATGAGAAGTTCTGAACGTAAAATTCATTATTCATAGCTATTGCTCAAAACTGTATATTTTTTGTGGCGAATCTGTACGAAGGTAAACCGGTTACCTTATGCATTATGACAGATTATTGAAGATTGTCAAAGGATTTGACAGAGTATCGATTGATAAGAAATATGAATAAAGGCTGAAATAATTGTACTGCGGTCAATGAATTCCAGGAAGCCTAAATTCGTCTTCGAGGATATTCAAGTTTACCGTCAGGGTAGCATGAGTTTATACGGTTAAGTTATGGTGATAACTTGTTAATGTAACTTTAGGGTTAAGTTACTGCATTTTGAGTTTCAATAATGTTTCTTATCTGAGCAAAAAAAGCTCCTTAGGTCGTATTTACTGAACTGGGTGACCAAAGTTTTTGTATGTTCTTTGTTGAATTTTTACCTTAGCTATTTTTGCAGTTGATAATTTTAGATATAGCTAAAGGTTATTTGTTTTTGTTATGTTAGCTATTTCTGAAGTTAATAAAGTTAGTCATAGCTAGAGGATATTTTTTATCATCTCACCTGCTTTTCATAGTGAATCACATACTTCTTTTGTGTTGATTGTGTATTGTTTATGCTTTTTTACCCTCATCTTTATTTGTCAATTTCATAATACTAAAATAAATAAAATCAACTAAAAGTAAATATAGTAAAATCTAAAAACTATATATTTTTTGAACATGAAACAATTTTATTTTTTTTCCATATTACTATTGGTGATCTAACCATGATAGACCTATCAAAAACAACGGAAGCATATCAATCATAATGGAATCTGTTTAACAGGCTTAATTATGATAACTGACAATTCGACCTCAAACAGAGGGCTTTCAGAGAAGATTAGCCCTTAAATCTACCTCAAACAGAGGACTTTCAGAGAAGCACAAAACTGGGCTAAAAAATGCAAAAGAATGTGGAACCTGGAAGGAGATGAAAACACGACTTTCTTCATAAAATCTGTTCAGCCAGACAAAGGAGAAGCTTTATATCTAGTATCACAACAGCCTGTGGAACCATATGTACAACTGATACAACAATTGAAAATGCACTTATTGAACATTTTCAAAATATCTATACTGGTGCTAGTAATGGTCTCTGGCTTATTGAAAATTTGGAATTGAATTCCATCTCAAACAAGGCTCAGGAAGACCTATGCATTCTTTTCACTGAAGAAGAGATACACAAAGCCCTTAAATCCTTCTCCAACAACAAAGCATCGAGCCCTGATGATTCCACCATGGAATTTACCAGGGCCACCTGGAATCTCACAAGAGGTAATATAATGGAAATCTTCAAAGATTTTCACGCAAATGGGATCATAAACAAAGTTGTAAACAGTACATACATAGCACTAATAGCAAAGAAGGAGAAATGCTCTTTAGCATCAGATTACAGACCGATCAGCCTCACCACGAGCCTATACAAGCTTATTGCAAAAGTCCTAGCAGAAAGACTCAAAACAATCTTACCAGACACTTATCTCAGAGAACCAAATGGCTTTTATCAGAGAAAGACAAATAACAGATGCCATTTTGATAGCAAATGAAGCTATGGATTACTGGAAAGTTAAGAAAACAAAAGACTTTGTTATTAAGCTAGTCATTGAGAAAGCTTTCGACAAAATCAATTGGACTTTCATTGATTTCATGTTATAAAAAAATAGGATACCCCACAAATGGAAAAAATAGATAAAGTCTTGTGTCTCCAGTGTTCAGTACTCTATCATGATTAATGGGAAACCTAGAGGTAAATTTCAGCCTTCTAGAGGAATCCAGCAGGGAGACCTAGGTGTAAATATCCCCTTTCATCTTTGTTGTTGCCATGGACTACCTCAGCAGTATCCTTAATTATTTGAATACCCAACAGAAAATAAAAGGTGTCAATATCAATGAAAAGCAAAACCTCACCCATTTGCTGTTTGCAAACGATATTCTTCTCTTTATAGTAGATAACGATGAAGCAATTGAAAATATGAGAAATGTTAGTCATCTATTCGAATTGGCATCAGGCCTCAATATAAACCTCAGTAAATCTACCATCTCCCCCATAAATATTGATGCTCAGAGATCCAGCTTGGTGGTGGCCAAATGGGGTATAGCTATACAGAACTTGCCTATCCAATACCTGGGTGTTCCCTTAGAAGGCAAACCCCTTTCAAGAAATTTTTGGGCCGATGTCACTGAAAAATGCACAAGAAAATCAATAACTAGAAGTACTCATATCTATCCAAGGGAGGCAAACTGACTCTTATCAACTCCACTCTTGCTAGCATCCCGGACTATCATCTCTCAGTTTTTAAAGCTTCAATCTCGATTTGCAAGAATATGAAAAAAATCTGGAGAAGCTTTTTGTGGAGAAATTCAAAAGAAAAAGAAAGAAAAAAATATATATCCACCTCATCAATTGGAAGATTGTTACAACTCCTAAAGAGAAGGACGGACTTGACATCAACAATGTAAAAGACACAAACTATGCTCTCTTATGTAAATGGCTATGAAGATATCTGAATGAAGCCACCCCTCTGAAAAAGAATTATACTGACTAAATATAAGCAATCTTTCTTGGGTGACATTCCTACCAAAGGCAAATACAGTAGTCAACAAAAAGCCCTATGGAGGTTTATAACCAAGGGTATTGATTGGTTTCTACCTGAGATTAATTGGAAGATAAATAATGGGGAAGCCATATCTTTCTGGCATGGAATTTGTCATGAACACAACCCTCTCTACATTCGAAGCCCAAGACTGTCCACGCTTACAGCCATGCTTACAACCAAGAAATGGAATTCAATCAAAGAATTGTGGAATGAAGAAATTATGGATTAGGACTTATACCCTAGAAGATCACACTGAGAAGTGTGAAAATACAAAGCTGAGAGGAAATGAAAAGCACTTTGCATCCTCTTACCCCTTCACACAACAGAGACATTCCCAAATGGCGCCTAAGTACAAATGGCCGTTTTTCCATTGTTCGATAAAAAAGACCACCACAGACATAATACAAGGGGAGCCAAACAATTTGGGATCTAAAATATACTAGCACCTATGGAAATCTACTATCCCCAAAAAGTGCAAATTCTTCATATGGTCTCTTCTCCATGAATGTATAAACACGGGTGAAGTCTTACAGAAAAAACTTCCTAAGTGGAATCTGAACCCTTCTTGGTGTGTGCTCTACAAGGCTAGTAAGGAAACCGGAAATCACCTTTTCAACATTTGCCCTTACAACAAAGGTTTATGGGAAAAAGTGGGAGCTCTACTAAATCATCAATACAACTTCGATAAGTCTACCCTCCTATGCAAACATATCTGTAGAAGTAGACCCAAGTCGAAAAAACAGGTTATCCACCTAAACATGGTAGTTGTCACTCTTTGGTCTATATGGTTAGAAAGGAACAAGAGGACTTTCAACCGGGAAGAAAGATCTCTTCTGGCTCTTTGGAAAGATATACAAGCCTTTACTGGTTTATGGACTAGTCGTTCTCCCATCTCTAGAAACTACTCCACTAGTAGCATTACTTTAAATCTCAATGTATTTTAACGCTTTTCTTCGTGGCTTCGAGGTTTAGAGTATAATAGGCTTCTCTCTAGCCTTTTTTGTATTCCTTGCTTCCTGTACTGATCGATATTATTAATGAAGTGGGAATGATGAGGGTGCTAAGGAGGTGTCCACCTAGTGGAGATGTCCTGGTGCATCTACTGACCCATAGTATTTTTTTTGGACAATTCGATGCTATCATTAGTTGTTTGCATGCTCGTCTGTCATTCAATTTAGTATTGATATATCTCATCAATTTTATACATATCGAATACACAAAGGATATTGTTTTACTTCATTTAGAATTAGTTGAATTCTTGCTTATTCATTTTTCTAGGGTTTCTCATGGTTGCATATTATCAATGAAGTATAAATACTATATATTTGATATTACTCTTTTTTTTGACATTTTTAAAAATAACAAAATAAATTAAAATATTTACAAGTTATAGCAAAATTTTGGATTCTATCAATGATAGTCTTTTATCAATATAACATATCAATAACTATCAGTGATAGAATTTTTTATAAATTGTAAATATTTTGTAAAATTTGCTATTTTTTAAAATTCTCCTATTTTTTTTCTATACGTCTTATTATTTCTATCACTTGTACATCTTACCAATAGGAAAAGAAAAAGTTGAGATTTGCTAGCCCATAGTCCTAAGCTTTAACTCAACTTAAGCTCTTCATAAGTTTGAGATTTTTTTTTTTTTTTCAAGATTGAATCACAAATCAAAATACAATAAACAGTTTGGAGAATATCTCCCAACAACACTGATTAATAAATTACACACAGTATAGTAGGGACCAAATTTTTTTCAGGATTTCAGTACACAATCTTTTTCTCACAAAAACGACGGCAAGCCTATGAAAGGGAATAAGAGTCTTTTAACTATGCACAAATGACACACAGATGAAGTAACTTTAACTTCCAAAATAGTCGCCCATATAAAGATAAAAGATTGAAAAAATATCGATCGGTTAAAGAGAATTTCTATATAAGAAAAGAATTTTTGCAAGAAAACAACATTTTCTAAAAGCATCTCTTCGTCAAAAGAACACAAAATTAGAGACATCCCATAAAACATCTATCAACTAACCATGATCAATGATTTTTTTTCTTTTTTTCTTTTTACCATTTTTACATTTTTAGTGATTGTTTACATGCTTATTTATTAGGTCTATCAGTGATTGCCCTTTAATTTTAAAATTGAAAATAAAAAAAGTCTATCATGCAAGAAAATGGTGGCCAAAGAACATATTAAATTAGTTTGTTGATGTGTTTGGATTATATTTGTAGTGTTTAATTTAAAAAATAAGTTATTAAAAAAATTTAAGTGTTTGGAAGCCACTCAAATTAAATTTTTAGGTGATTTTTAAATAATTTTTTTTAAAAAAAAAAGAGTTCAAACAAAAATAATTTATTTTGAAAAAACATCTTTTTTTCTTAATTCAATACAAACAGACCCAATATGAATAACAAAAGGTGATCATATTAATGAACATATATTAAAAGGTCTATAGACCTATCAACAATATGGGTAATTAAGTGATATATGATATATTATTTATATATCAAATTATTACATATTTGCAAGCATGGCGATCCACCAACTTCAATTATCCAATGCTCTAAACTTTAAATTGTTTAATTATATCATCAATATCATAAATTCTGAAGGATATATTTTTCTAAAAAGAATTTAAAAGGACATATAAGCTTCTATATAATTAATAAACCATTCAACTATATACTAATGATAAGATCACATGCACATATATATTTATAGATATGTATTATTTCAGATCGAGAATCTTGAATGAATTTGCTTACAGATAATGAAATAAGAAAACAATTAATTTTATTCAATTTCTTTTATAAAAAAAATTAGTTGAAGAGCAAGAGTAATGGATCCAACCACCAATTATTCAATATATAAATGTAATTGAAAATTATGGTTTAGGGTTTTTTTTAGGGATATTTTTAAAAATAACAAAATAAATTAAAATATTTACAAAGTATAGCAAAATTTTGAATTCTATCAATAATAATGTTTTATTATTATAGTATATTGATGACTATCAGTATAGAATTTGCTATAAGTTGTAAATATTTTGTAAGATTTGCTATTTTTAAAAATTTCTCTTTTTTTTTAAATTATTATTTGTTGCTTTTATTATTTTTCTTTCGTGTTAAATGTATTTTATTATATTTTTTAAAGTTTAGAATACATTTTAAAAGATAAGTTTTTTTTTTCTGGAAAAAAGTAGAGTAACCGAAAACTACACAAAATAATTTTTGAAGTTTATTTTAAATATTTTTTTTATCAAATGAGATTAAATACACATATTTTTTTTTAATTCAATCCAAACAAGTTATTATATACCAAATCATAGATAATTGACAATAATCTTATTTTTTTTTTCCTTTTTTCTTTCTAAAATATAAGTTTAAAGTTTATTGTTGACTTTTTCACTTCTCATATATGCATTATAATTGTTTTTTCGTTGTATACTCATATATTCAACAACTTTTCTCTTTACATTCTTTTTTTTTTAGTAAAATAATTTTAATAATATCAATTTGTAATTATATATTTTTCATGACATGTGGATGTCAAAAATCAAAAGATTAAAAAGGAAGATCGAAGGTTAACTTATGATATGAAATTTATGAAATGAACAACGTAATTAAAAAGATTAAAGAAATTAATTTGAAGCAAAATTTTGTATTTCATGAAAAATATATATGCATGAAAAGAAAATTAGTGCAAAAGGAAGATCAAAGGTTAACTTATGATATGATCATCGTAATTAATTTTTTTTTTTTTTTACTTAATGTACCATATATAGGGATGCAAAAAAATGGTGAAAGGTATAACGATTTAATGATAGCAATTTTAATCTATGAAATGAATGTTGTAATTAAGATTAAGAAAAATATTTTTAAGAAAACTATTGCATTTCATGACAAATATATATATATATATGCATGAAAAAAAAGATTAGTGAAAACGCACGATCGAAAACTTAAAGTATTGCTAGAAACATCGTAATTAGAAGCTTATTTAATTTAATGTACAATATATATGCATGAAAAAAATCATGAAACATCACGATTGATGCTAAATTTATTGAATGAATATCATAATCAAAATTATTTAATAAAATCATTTTATGAAAATTGTGTATTGAACCTACGATATATATTTTAGAAAAAAGAAAGTGAAAAACCCAGGTTGTAATAGTTGCACGCCCTAAACACATTTTATAAAAAACACAAATTATGAGAGTCTGCACTCCAAATGCAGACTACCAAAATAGACTATAATAGCATGCAACCCAAACGCAGATTATCATTGTACTAGAATTATTATAATACTAAAACTATCATAATATTAGAATTATTATAAATCATTCATCGCTCCAAAGGTTTGGATTAGTGCAATGCAGGAGGAGTTACTTCAGTTTCAACGAAATAAGGTTTGGGACTTAGTTCTTAAGCCATCAGGTGTAAATGTCATTGGTACGAAGTGGGTCTTTAAAAATAAAACTGATGAGCTTGGAGTAGTAGTTCAGAACAAAGCTCGTCTCGTGGCTCAAGGATACACTCAAGTTGAGGGAATTGATTTTGAGGAGATCTTTGCTCCTGTGGCTAGACTTAAAGCTATTCGCTTGTTGCTTAGCATCGCGTGTATTCAACGAATAAAGTTGTTTCAGATGGATGTCAAGAGTGCATTCTTAAATGGATATCTATCTGAAGAAGTGTATGTATCTCAGCCTAAGGGATTTATTGATCCTACTTTTCCACATCATGTGTACAAGTTAAACAAAGCTTTATATGGTCTTAAACAAGTTCCACGTGCTTGGTATGAACATTTAACTGAGTATTTGCAACAGCTGGGTTATGTTCGTGGAGGTTCTGATAAAACGTTGTTCATTCATCGAACAAGGAAGAATGTCATTGTTGCTCAAATCTATGTAGTTGATATTATCTTTGGAGGCTTTCCTGATGAGAATGTCACTAGCTTTGTCACTATTATGCAGTCAGAGTTCGAGATGAGTCTTGTGGGTGAACTGTCATTCTTTCTTGGGCTGCAGATAAGACAGAGTCCAAATGGTATCTTTATATCTCAAGAAAAATATGTTGTAAACATGATAAAAAAATTCAGCCTCGACAAGTGCCAAGCTAAAAGAACCCCTGCGGCTACTCATGTCAAGCTTCACAAAGACTGTACGTCTGAGACTGTAGATCTCACTACATACAGAAGCATGATCGGTAGCTTGTTGTATCTCATAGCTAATCGTCCTGACATTACCTATGCAGTTAGAGTGTGTGCCCGCTTTCAATCTACACCATGTCTGTCTCATCTTCAGGCTGTTAAACATATTCTAAGTATATACGAGGCACCTCTGACTATGGAATTTAGTATTAATTTGATACAATCTCTGCTTTGATTGGTTATAGCGATGCTGATTGGGCAGGATGTTTAGATGATAGAAAATCCACGTCCGATAGGTGTTTCTTCGTGGGGAATAACTTGATCTCCTGGTTTATAGCAAAAAACAGAACTCTGTGTCCTTGTCGACTACCAAAGCCGAATACATTGCAGCTGGCAATGCGTGTGCTCAGCTGGTTTGGATGAAATAAATGCTACTTGAATACGGTCTGTCCCAAGACACGATGATTTTGTACTGTGACAATATGAGCGCAATCGACATTTCAAAAAATTCAGTTCAACACAGTTGAACAAAGCACATTGTTATCCGATATTATTTTATTCGAAATTTGGTTGAAGAGAAAGTGGTGACTCTTGTTCATGTGCGGTCAGCTCTTCAGTTGGCGGCTATTTTCACCAAACCACTTGATGCGACTTCCTTTAAACATTTACGAGCTGAGTTAGACGTTTTTGGTCATATCCTGAAAAATATATCTTGTTTGGGTCGCTGTACACTGACTGTCAAATTTTTTTTTTGGCCCATATTTCAGGACCGATTTAGTTCATGAAAAATATTTGGCGGGAATGGCTTTTATATCTGATAGGACGCGACTTACTCTCTCATTTCTGTGTATCTCCGACGGTTCTTCTTTTATTCCTGCTCTCTTGCTCAGTTTGTTCATGAGTTCCTTTGTATCGATCATGGTTAGTACTCGTTGGGGTTATTATTAGGCATCTGAGCCTCCTTCACTGTCTGATGTCCAATCTAACCTTCATGGAGTTTGTATGCGTGGTAAACGGGTCAAAAGTATTCCTATGCATCGTTCATATGTGCGCTTAGCTGATCGTGGCAAGAGACCTCTTCCTTCCAACTCCGGGAGTTCTGCTAATGCTTCTGGTTCGTCTAAGGGTATGTCTTCTGGTTCATCTTCTGCCTCTTAGGATGATGTATCGTTGGCAGAATTGCTGCGTATGCATTTTCGTACTCAGTCTACGGCTCCTACATGTTCTTCTCTCGAGCATCCTTCATCTTATTTCAAAGAGAAGGTTCCGATAGACTGTCATATGTCACACTCTATGTCTAGGACTTGGAGTTTGACATCGGGTTCTCTTCAGTCTGCTGGTGGTTTGCCTCCTATTTCATCCCCTGTGTCTCCATTTGCATCTCCTATCCCTCCACCAGGAAGTTCATCCTCTCTTGTACCACCATCTACTTCTGCACCTCCTTCTGATCATCCTGCTCCCGTGGAGTGACTATCAAAATAGGTAGATGTCGCTTTCCTTGCAATATTCCCTCCGTTCCCATCGATGAAATATCGTTTCATCACGAGGAGCATGCACAGCATTGGAAGTTTGTAATGCAGCAACGTTTGGCAGATGAGGTGAACATTTCAGATAAGCGTCAGTCATGTGTGGATATTATGAGTCTCATTGGTCGATGTGGTCTTTCTCGAACAATTCTTAATATGGGACCATTCTACCCAAAGCTCATTCGTGAGTTGATTGCTAATTTGCCCTCTGATTTTGATGATTGTAGCAGTCTCGACTATCAGGTTATCCTATTCGGGGTCGTCGCTTCACTATCTCTCCTTAGGTGATTAACAATTTTCTTGGCCTTCCATCTAGTCGTGATGCTGAGGTGCCCATGCCCTCTCCAGAGACGTTGGCTTCTGTTCTGACTGGAGGGTCTTTGTCTGTGTGGCCAACATCTGGTATTCCATCTGCTTCGCTTAGTGTTATGTATGCCATACTCCACAAGATTGGAATTGCCAACTGGTTCCCTTCATCTCATGCCTCGACCATGTTGGTACTTTTGCCACATTTCTATTTTGTATTGGTACTGGTGATGTTGTGGATACGGGTGCATTTATATATGCTCAGCTGCTTTGCCATGTTGGTACTTTTGGGGTCAATATCCCAATTGCACTTCCTCAATTTCTATCCAGTCTGTTGCTTCATCAGCACCCTGATATCTTGCAGTCCACGGATGCTCTTGGTCCTCGCCCATGGGTTATCTCTCTGAGCTATAAGCTTTTTCAAAGGTCCCATGTGTCCGACATTGACTATGATGGGCCTTCATCTCGCTCTGCCAATCCTTTCTCCTCTGACCCTTCTTTGGGGTCTCATATGGCTGCGAGCGATGTGGATCGCGTGCTGAACTCTCTCACTGCGGAGTCTCGAGCCTTATCCTCCACTATATCTTTGCTGTCAGATCGCAAAACTGAAGTGGATGTCTTAATTCGATATCTAAAGTCCCGTGTCTCTTCCCCTGCTTCTGCTTAGCTGATTCTTTTTTGTGCTCAAGGGGGAGAAGATGAATGTGAATGAATGTAGGACTCTGACTTTGTTTTGAGATTGTTGTGTGATGGTAGTAATGGTGGGCCGGATCTGTTGTGTGATTTTGTGGCTCTTGTTTTTGGGTTATTCAGTTGCTTCTTTGATGTATTTGAACTATGTTGAAATGAATGAATTAATGACTGAATACTGGTGTACTGTGCTCTAAAGTGCTGATGTATGTGATGAAACATGTGTTTGTATGGTTTGAGTGTTGTTGGTGTGCTGTGCTCTAAAGTGCTGGTAACGTTCTGGTGTTTGTGTGATTTTGCGTTGTATGGGTTGTTCTGTAATAACTCTGGGGTTGTCTGTTGGTTATTGGATCTGGTATGTTACTGCGTTGTGTCTCTGATACGTTGATATATCTTGAGTTGAGCTGAAAAAGAATTCTCATATTTGCCAAAAGGGGGGAGTTTGTTAGGATGTTTTGGCAAATTAATTCTTAAAGTTTTTAAAAATAAATCTATTTGGTTGTTGCTATTAAAAAGGAATTTTCATACTTCATAGATTTTATTCCTTACTTTGTGGAAATAGGTTTTTGTGCAACAGAAAGATTCAGTGAAGTTCTGAACAGAATATAAGGCAATCAAAGAAAGTTATGGGGTGGTTGGTGAATGGTGCAACGATCCTATAGCGTGACCGATCAGCGACAACAGGTGAATGGATATGGTTTTATAATGCTGATTAGTTTATCACCATCTATTACATGTTCAGCATGTGACTGTACGTTTAACATTGAGGAGTTCTATTGACATGAAGACCAAGAATTGATGAGTCAGTTCAGGGGGAGCTGATACTGGTCTAAGAAGCATGTCGATGTGAAGATTGATAAAGTTGTAGAAGCAACTCTGTTCGTTAGGGGGAACCTGATTCAATCTTAAGGGAGATTATATATTGTTCAAGGGGAGCATGAAATTTACGTAGTCGAGTGATATGAATTCATATGTATCTTATACAATAAGATGTTTATCTATAATCTTTAATGAAATTCCTCACCTGAGCTAGAATGCTCTCCAGATGTAGGCATATTGGCCAAACTGGGTTAACAAAGCTGTCTGTCTCATTATTTATTATATGCTCTAGCTATACGTACAGTTTATTACTATTGGTCTAACTAAAAGGTATTTATTACTTTCAGTATTTCAATCTTACTAATAAATTTGAATATTTTTTTCTTTTAAACAAATACTTCATTATACAAAATATGAGAGGTCCATATGAAGATTATCCGATATAAAGCAATAGTGAAAATATCATAAAATGTTAGAAGATTTTATCACAACAAAATTGAAGAAACTCACTTATAAAGAATTACTTCTCATGATTTTATTGACAAAACTTCATGTTTATCTAATTAGTACATTTATTACCATAAAGTTTGGTTGTGTGCATATGTCCTCCACTCTTGCTTTTTTTTAATTATACTCTCAAGAAAGATGATCAGAAAGTGCCTTTTATTATTATTATTTTAATAAACACGTTTTCATGAGGTGAGAAAATAATCAAATTTTATATTCAGATTTCTTGTCCATTTTTCATACATTATTAATTATAATAAAAAGTGGCTGCCCATTTTTTTATTGACTCAATTCCCAAGGTGAAAGAGAGAGAGGGCCAAAGTTCTTCAACTTTTGCTATAAATACAAGAGAAAAATTCATTCATCCTCACAACAGCTTTTTGTTAAAGCTATATTAAAACAAAGAAAGAGAAAAGTGTTATTGAAAAGAAAAAAGAGAAAAATGTTTTCAATTGGGAAGAATATCATTGAAGGAGCTTTGAATACAACTGGGGATCTCGCAGGTTCTGTTATCAATGCTGGTAGTAACATTGCAGACCAAATCTCCAATATTGGAGGACAGAAAATTAAAGGAAAAGTGATTCTTATGAGAAGTAATGTTTTGGATTTCACTGAATTCCATTCATCTCTTCTTGATAACTTCACTGAGCTCTTGGGTGGTGGTGTTTCTCTTCAACTCATTAGTGCCACTCAAACTTGTAACTTCTCTTCCCCCTAATCTATATCTTTAATTATTTGAGTGTCTGGTTAAATTACAAGTTTAATCTTCCTATTTTTCTTTTATACTCTCCCATATTAAACAATATCTAATATGTCCTTGAAGTATTAGTTTTGTGCTAATAGCTGTGTAAACCTCGAAAATGTCACCATAAAAAACTTGAGAGTTTAGTCTATTAAGTTTCTGGCATATTCAACATATTTTAAAATTAATGAATATGATCTATATAAAATTGAATTTTGTTTTCGTGTAATTTATTTTATTTTATTTCTTTGTGAATAGGTCCAAAGACTCTTTTCTTAAGTTGTAATAATTGTCGAGATTTTGTGGTGTGTAGTGAGGAGCACATCCAAGGACGTTGTTAAAATATTGATATAATTAAGAGTATCAACATATTAATATAACTAAAATCTAGTGAAATGAACAAATTTTTTTCATAAACTAAAATTTAGAGATCTTTACTGACACCAAACTTAAAAGCTAAAGGATCGATTGAAGGTAACTTAATTAGGACGAGTCTTCATTAAATGATATTGTTCGATGATTAACTAATTTGGTAAAATAATTATGAAATTCTGACACAGCTGCACTTGACTCAAGAGGGAAAGTTGGGAAGAAGGCATTTTTGGAGAGATGGCTAACTTCAATTCCACCATTGTTTGCTGGAGAATCAGTGTTTCAAGTGAGCTTTACATGGGAAGAAGGTTTTGGATTTCCAGGAGCTTTCTTTATTAAAAATGGACATACAAGTGAATTCTTCCTTAAATCTCTGACTCTTGAGGATGTTCCTGGCTTTGGTCATGTCCATTTTGATTGTAATTCATGGGTTTACCCTTCTGCAAGATACAAGAAAGATCGTATTTTTTTCGCTAATAACGTAAGTATTAAATAATCCCTCAAACAATCATGCTCGATCTGTTCAAAAACAAGAAAATAGAATTAATTATTTTTCCCTTTTTGTTTTACCTCATACTCTCTTCTGTCTTGCAAGGAATTAAATAATAATTTGTTTATTTGTTTCCGTAATGTATAGACATATCTTCCAAGTGATACACCAAA
>JBBPDI010000005.1:12600267-12615050 GCA_037974545.1 Cucumis variabilis | reverse complement strand
ATTTGCCGTGTAAGATATTAGCTAGAACAATGTGAAGTATAAAAGTATTGCGAGTATAGCGAGTATAGTGAGAAATGTAAATCCGCAACAGCAGGCATTCTGAGAACTCGCGAAATACAGAACAGTTGAAGAGTAAAATAAACATAGTGAATGAATCGAATCGAAATAGAAAAGGGCCAGGAGATTTTACAGCAGAAATGAACACCATCAAAGCAAACAGCGAGAAATGTAGCTCACTGGTTTGAAGGCGAGATTGGGCAATTCGTTGAAAGGGAGAAAACCCTTTTCGAGCATTTGAAAATGCAGAGCTTCGAAGTTGAACTTGGGTTCTGAGAGCAGCAAGACAGGCCATAGAAGTGGGTGGAAGAGTCGTACCCACAAACAAAACCATGAAAAGAATTGGGTTTCCAAATCGTTAAAAAGGCACTTTCTGATTAAATTGAAAAGCTTTTCTTGTAAGCGGACTGCAGCGGGCCCAAAGAAAAGTTCGTCAGAGGTTATAAAGCTCGCCGGAACTTCTTCTCGCAGTCTCCGACCGGGAAGCCGGAACTTCTAATACGAGTCTATGCTAGATTGCTAGCTACTTTTATGGTTTTGTACCTCAAATAAAATAAATGACTTGTTTTGGGAAATACTAAAAAATAGTAAATTTGATTAAATATATACTAACATAGCAAAAAAAAATTTAAATTCTTCATTCATAAAATTCAAAATTTAAGTAAAAAATTTTGCTATACTAAGTAAATATTTTAATTTATTTGACTATTTTTAAAAATACATCTTTTAAATATATCAAAATCAATTAAAATATTTGCAAATATAATCTTATGGATTGTCATAGACAACTATCTAGGAAAATTAACAAAAATAAGACAAATGGATGGGTTAAAAATATTTGAGTTGGGTTCTAATGGAAAATGACAAAAAAAATTTAAGTTTAGGTTTTACATTTTAAAAGTAGCACACTTTTTAAAACTTATGTTTTTTTTTTTCAAGATCATCCCAAAGATTTCTTGTTTTGTTTTCAAAATTCAAATTAAGAATATGTTCAAATTACCGAAGTGCTCTTGTTTTTTTGATATTCACTTTCACCAAACAAGCATCTCATTCCGACCGAGTTTGAACGTTTTGCTTTCAAGAGTGACTAATTTTTGCACGACAAACCTTATGAAGTATATCCTAAGCTTAAATATGTAGAGGTAATAGTCGAGATTGATGAAATTGCCCTAAGATTTATTGAATGTCCAGAGATTTGTTGCATTTCATTTACATTATGTGAGGTTCTCAGTGTCGATTTCGATCGAGATTAACTCAAGATACATCACATAATGCATGTAAAATATTAATCTTGTAGCATCCAGGTGCAATGTGGCTCAAGTTTCATTGTTAATTCATGTTATTCTTGGTCGTGATTGGCACAAGATTGCCTCAAGTTTTAAGACAACTTACTGATTTTATATTTGCTATGTGTGTTTTCTGTTTGGCAGATGCCTCTAAGAATGTACATAAATCGGGATGGAGAAAAAATATGGACCAACCCAAAGTATCCGAGTTGGCAAAAAAATGAACGATTTAATATGCAAGGGTTAATCCAACCCAAAAAATCCATGTTGGGTTTAGGGTTGTTTTTTTTAAAAAGATCTTCCCATAATTTAGACAAATTTTTATATTATTTTTTAATATGTTATACATTAAAATTTCAAGTCTACAATATCCATTCAAAAGAAGGTTTAATTTTAGGTTTTAGGTTTATATATATACATAATTGGGTTGGGTTGGGTCACCCAACCCCTTACTTGTATGACCTGGCTACGTGGCTCAACTTTTTTTCCTTTAATTTTTTAACCCAATCCAACCCTTATAGTTTGGGTTGGGTAATCCGGGTTGGTTGAATTACCAATTTTTTTAATACCCCTAGATGCCTCTTGTCACCCAAAATCTGTAGTGCAGACTTCTTCCTTGCAAGACCTGATGTTCACACATAGAGAGGACCGTCTCAAACATTAAAAACATGTTAACGCCTAGGCGTATGTATATGTTTAGGAAAGCCATGTTTGGACATTTCTTGGACATTAAGTTGGTTTTAAATGTACTCTTATGTCATTACATCTTGCTGAGAGAGTTTGAGAATGAACGAGTGGACGCTATTAACTTTAGATTACTAGGTGAGAAGGTATCCTAATTAAGACAGGAAGATTTTGACATTATCATGAGTTTGAGATATAAGTCGAGACATGTGGTTTAATTTGAACATAATAAATTTTTTTTACTGGGACGATTATATTTGGGCAATATGACAAATATGAATGATGTTGAGTTGGATAAAGATTATACAAATATTCAGTTTAAGAGTCGATGAGGATGCAGTAAAAATTGTGAAACCCAAAAATTTCTTAAACCCTTGGAAATTATTAAGTTGGTCAAGGATAGGAGAAAATGAAATTTATAGCAAAAAGAATAAAATACTTGAAAGCTTAAGAATTCAATGTCTAGGTTTAAACATGGACGTTTGGTTAAAGCTAGGCGAGAAGGATACCTTGAGAAGTTTGCTAAGCGTTTAGGCTTGGTGAGGATGTTGACATAGAGATTAGGTTGGCGATGAGGGCTAGGTGAGGAAGGCATGACAATGTGTTATTAGGTTTGTGACAAGGCTAGAGAGGTTGGCGGTTTGGCTTGGCGTTTAAAGGTTGTCCATGAGAGGTTGTCCATGTGAGAAAGGCTTCTAGATGTTTGGCTAGGCAATTAAGAAGTTAGCTAGGTGAGGAAGGCTAGGCGTTAAGAGATTATGTGGTCAAGCTATGCGAGGAAGGCCAAGAAGGTTAGCTATGCGTTTGGATCAAGTATGTGGCATGCTCTAAGAAATTAGTTAAAAATAAATCCAAGTATCATAACCATATCATCATGCATTTTATGGTCAAGGAGGGCGTGGAAGAGTGTTGAGGTGTAAGTACATGCTTATAAGAGGTGAGTCTAATCAAAGATTAAGTGTCACATTAATCTCAAGCAAGGAACTCTATAAGTTAGCCAAATTCAGTATTAAATTTCTCACAACTTACTCGTGCAAAATCACTCAAATTGGTCTTAAAAGTTTAAAATTTGAGTCTAGTTTGTAAGAGAGGGCTTCTATATATTTTGGATTCAAGGAGGTTTACATTTTAATTAAGAGAAGGCGAGAAGGTCATTTCTCGGGTGAATCTGAGCAAGGTCCACTTCTAGAGGGCTATAGGACTCATTACTTAGAATTTTCCTTCACAAATTTGAGGTAAGAAATTTAAGAAAATTTAGAGAAACTTTGTATAAGGAAGTTTTATCAAAAGAGTTATGGATTTTAAGTCATGATTTTTCAAAGATGGGTTATAATTCTGGAAGTTAAATAGTGTATGGGTAGTGGGCGTGAGTAATGCATGTATAGGCGAGATGAGCATGTGTTTTGTTCATATAGGCTATTTTGGGTTAGGTTGCACGCACATGACAAGGTCATGGCACAGCCAAGCCGCAAGGCGCACGCTCAGGCTGCGCGCATGACCTTACCTTGGAGGTTAGCGTGGCACACGACATGCGATGAGCACCAATTTGCACAAAGCACACGAGGAGCACTAGGTAGATGACAAGCACGAACATGGCAACCCCATTGCGAGGTTAGCACGCGACAGGCCCCAGGTCATGCATAAGCGACCAACCCCATTCACCATGTTAATAGGCATCGTTAGACTGTTTTCGAGTCGTTTTGGGCTATCTTAATATTTTTGAAAATTTTAAGGGAAATTTTAGATATTTTCATGTTCAAGGAATTAAATTAAGGATAAAATATGAGTTTTTCAAGACAAGGAGGATTATAAGAAATTTCCGACCAAGGATCTGTACAAGTATTGTGAATAACACCATGATTTCTAAAGTAGTTACTAAACATGTTTTTAAGCTTTACAAGCAATGGCTCGTAAAATGATATCAAGTTCTTATACAAGCTATGCTATTGATAAATGTTTACATAAATGATATTTCCAAGCTACGTTATGATTTCATGATTCCAAGGAAATGTTTCAAAACTTTCAAGGAAATATTTCATGTTTTCAAATGCTTATATCCATGTATGAATATTTCATGAGACCAATTATATACATGCGGTTAACTCAATACTGATGGTAGAATTGACGAGCCTATAGTTTATGAGCCATCAGGAAGGGTATTTTTATGCCTTAAAGAAGGAGGGTTAGCTACTCATCAATTGTTCCATCTTCGAACGAATGGGTAAATATTGCTCGTGGCTATGGAGGATTGTCTTAAAAAAGCTATGCAAATGTTTCAAATTTCATGTTATAACTGTTTACTAATAAATGTATTTAAGCTCCCGTCTTATACTAAAATGTTTATGAAAACATGTTTTATAAAACAGTTGCTCACTACATCTTTCGACATACCCTTTCAAAAATGTTTTCCCTCTTTTCAGGTACAGATTGTGGATTTTCGTATGTTAAACTTACTTCTGCCATGCCAACTTAGTTTTCATTATGCAAGAACATTGTTTTGTTTCAAAATAGGAATAAATTTGTTCAAATACTTATATCTTCATGTTTTGTACATTATTCATGATACATTTTATAAAGATAAAAATATTTATTTTAATAAGAGACTTCCATTGTTTTAAAAGTTTTGCAAGTGTTCATGTCATGTGTCAGTTAAGGTTATTTCATAGGCAAATGACTTCAGCTAACATCATGCCATGTCTCGGGACGAGCAAGCAGGAGCTTAGGGCAGGGTGTGACAAAAATATCCCTATTTTATTTCATTGAGTTGGCGTTGATGGAAAAAAAGAGGAGGCAACACGTATATTGGACTATGTTAGGCCTCATGAACTATTTGAAGAACTTCGTCAGCTATGACTGGGGTGAGTTGATATGGGTTAAGACTCTGGATAACTTGAAAAGGACACTGAATGGTAAAATTTTCTTGCATAAGAAGAAACCTGCAAATAACAAGTCCTAGAGTCATATAGCCTATACAGGTTTCCCTTCGCCTTTCTGGTTTGTAATTTTATGCCTATTATGTTTTTTACAGTACTTATATGCTTGTATTAACGATTTTATTGCATTTTTAGGTTTAGGCCTATGAGATAGTGTTGTCCATTAGTAGAAGGGTTGCCAATAGGGCTTCACATGATGTGATACCATGCATCATGCAATGGAGTTGCACGTACTCATCGAAGTCAAAGGTGATTCAGTCATAGGTCTTCGGGTCTCAAAATGGTACGTTATGATTCATTTTCTCCCCTTACCTTCACTATATTATTTTAGGGTTTAGGGTTTAGGGTTTAATTAGAACCTATTGATGATCCAAATTCAAGTTTTTATAGAGGAGATTGACTTGACCTGTGATGAGCGTGCTTACCGAGATCAGAATCTTAAAATTTCAAAGATAGAAGGTTATATGGAAGACCTCTCTGCCCCTCCTCCTTATCATGTCGAGCGTCTCTCTACTCCTTCTCATGTCGAGCATCCCTCTGCCCCTGCTTGTGTCCAGTAGCCTTATTTTCCTCCTCGCGACGATAGGTACCCTACTACACCAATGAAGCAACCTACTAAGCAGTTTGCTACTAAGCTCGATAGATTTTGGGTAATGTGTGATTGCAGCCCGCATCTACAATATTTGGAAGCTAGATTAGATCCGTAAGATGAGTACTTAGACCCAATGCAGTCATCCTTTACGACCAAGTTATCATCCATAAAGGTGCTTCTGATTGTCTTAGTTAAGTTATGCTTGTCTTTAAGTTCCTCTATTTTTTGTTTTTGTTTTAATTAAGGAGTAACCAACATTTCTATTGCTTTGTTAATAGGGCAAGGCAGTTAAGTCTCTACAATGCCATGGTGATGGTGAAGGTCAATCATCGTTCCATGCACCAGAGGTTTACTATAGAGTGGATGATGTATTCATGGATGTTTCGATATTGATTACGAAACAGAAACATCCATTAGTGAGACCCCGAAGATGATATCGTACAATGAGACATCTTCAGAGGATGAGGATATCCCACCACCTTAGTCATGTTAAAGCCTAAGAAGAGGTATCTTGAATTATGAATTGTATTAGTTTATGGTGATTTTAGCAATAACACTAATAATATGCTCATTCTTAATTGTCTAACTTATTGATTTTGACACAGAGGTCATCTCGCCTTTCAATTTTACAGATGTCGTACCTAAGGAAAGGACGAGGGAGAGAGGGATATCGTGGAAGTTGCGGAGTTCAGTTATTGAACAAGCACAAAGGAAGAAGAGAATAAAGAGAATATGCTCGTACAATCTCTGTTAAGTTCGATAAATAGTTTTTTGCATGCCTCGTGGACCTGAGGAGAGCAAAGGAGTTGAGAAAGAATGAGAAGATTGAGGGTGCTTTTGTGGTTCATGGACCTCCTAACGCCGACCACATTCATGGATGACGACATATGCATTTCAAATTTTCTATTACATTATGCCAGTTACCTTGGTCATTAACAAGTTACTATTCATTATTTGCAGATGATAGACACATTATTCATGTTCACTTAGAAAAAATTACAAGACAATGTCTCGATCCATCATACATGAAGAAAAGCTTCACTGCACTCGATCGTACCATTGTGATAAGTTCAAATTCTTCTGATTAAATTGTTAGTTATAACTTATTACTAATGTGTGTTTTGGTTGACCCTACTATGTAGAATTTCCTAAGGCGTACCCCAGGATTGTACGAGAAGATTAAGAAGGACACTCATCTGGTTGATGTTGAGTACACATGAGTCAAAGATGCCACTATCTTGAAATTCGTGGAGGAACTACAAGACTACAACAAGGCATGGATAAACATTAACTACACTTACATGCCTTACAACATTAGGGGATGTCATAGATTTTGGTCGTGTTGGACATTAGGAGGGTTAAAAAAACTCGGTAACCCGACCAACTCGAACTACCCGACCCAAACCGTTTAGGTTGACCCAACCCGACCCAGTTTAAATATATATATATATATATATATATATATAATGAAATAAAAAACCCTAGATTAGTTTTTCAATTTTCTTTTTGTTCGGCGCGACTACACGTACACCCTTAAATCCTCTATAGTCTTTCGTACGTACACGCAGCACAACACCACAACCCTAGCCCCTCCTGTTCAGCGGCTGTTCTGACGAGTATGACTCACTGACTCCCCAACTTTGACCGTTCCATTTTTCATTCACAACTTCGACCATTCCAGTTACATCACAACTTTGGTCGTTCGACGTCCCATTTTGTGTTTGGCCATTCCAGCGAGTGTCACTCCACTTCCAGCCCTCACATTCCGACTATCTCACTTTGTTTGCAAGTTCGCAAGTTTCATTCCCTCTTTGTTTTCGATTTATTTCGCAAGTTTGTAAGCCTTTGTGATTTTTGTAAGTTCCAGTCCTTCACTTTTGTATTTAGATAAATTAAAATATTAAATCAAGTCTAATTTTAATTTTTTTTAACACTTTGCAACTTCAAATATTTGGGTTTCTTTAAAACTTGTCACCACAGACACGGTGTCAGATACGGAAAAATCACCATTATCTAACTCTATGGTAAGTTGAATGTTTTCATGGTTAATTTTTTGTGTCAAATTAATGTGAATTTTAGTTGTTAGAATTAGATATGTATATTTTTTAGTTGGAATTAGATATTCTAGTTGGTGTTAAATTTGTTCGTATTGGAAGTTTAATTGGTTTATGTTTGTGTTGGAAGTTTAATTGGTGTATGTTGATGTTGAAATTAGATATGTATATGTTTAATTTGTGTAGGTTGGTGTTGAAAGTTTAATTGGTTTATATTGGTGTTGGAAGTTTAATTTGTTTATGTTTGTATTGGAAGTTTAATTGGTGTATATTGGTGTTGAAATTAGAAATGTATATGTTTAATTTGTGTAGGTTGGTGTTGAAATTAGATATTTATATGTTTAATTTGTGTAGGTTGGTGTTGAAAGTTTAATTGGTTTATGTTGATGTTGGAAGTTTAATTAGTGTATGTTTGTATTGGAAGTTTAATTGTGTATGTTGGTGTTGAAATTAGTTATGTATATGTTTAATTTGTGTAGGTTGGTGTTCAAAGTTTAATTGGTTTATGTTGGAAATTTAATTAGATGTTAATTAGACGTGAGTTTCCTTTATTTTATAGATGGATAGCAGTAGTGAGAATGTGAGTGCTACCGGTAATAATGAAATGCCTCCTCCTCTTCCTCCTCCTCCTCCTAATACAAGCCAAGCTACAAACCATGTACCACATCTACCTCCCAAGTCCAAAAGAAATAAACCTAATAAACAAACTTCCTTCGTGTGGGATCATTCACAAAAATGGAAGCAAGTACTAACGATGGAGCTAGGTGCAAGTGTAATTATTGTGGCAAGGATTGTGCATGTGATAGTAATAGTTGTGGAACTAGCACTTTGTGGAAGCATTTAAGAAATCAATTTAAAAAGTACCAGAACAAACCATTTAACTCTTATACCTACAAAGGATGGAAAGGGAGCCAGTGCTAGGAATTTTGTGACTACATTGTTTAGCCAACCAACATGTAGACTAGCATGTGCTAAAATGATAATTATGAACAAGTTGTCATTTAAATTCGTTGAGACTGAGGATTTTAGACACTTTTGTAGTATTGCATATCCTAGGTTTGATGTTCCATCGAGAGTAATGATTGCTAGAGATATATATCAACTATATCTTGAAGAGAAGAAAAAATTGAAATCATTTTTACTTAAAAGCTTTCAAAGAATTTGTCTTACAACGGACACTTGAACTCACTACAAAATCTGAACTACATGGTCATCACGACACATTTTATTGATTCTGAATGGGTTTTACATAAAAAGATTTTGAGTTTTTGCCAAGTTGCTAATCATAAAAGGGAGACTATTGAGAGGACAATTGAAAGTTGTTTGTTGGAGTGGGGGATTGAAAAAATCTTTACAATCACTGTTGATAATGCAAGTTCCAACAATGATGTGGCTATTTCATATCTTAAGAAAAAACTTAAAAGTTGGAAATCTATTGTTTTATATTGAGAACTATTGCATATGAGGTGTTGTGCTCATATAATTAATCTTACTGTAAATGATGGACTGAAAGATATGCATGATTCTAATGCTAGTGTTTGTAATGCTGTGAGATATGTACGATCATCACCTAAGAGAATGGCAAAATTTAAAGCATGTGTGAAGCAAGAAAAAATTCAGTGTAAGGCTCTTGTTTGTTTAGATGTAGCTACTAGGTGGAATTCTACCTATTTAATGCTTGAACATGCAATTAAATTTGAAAAAGCTTTCAAAATTTTAGAGGAAAAGAAAGAGGACTCAGATTTTGTTGAGTATTTTGAGGAAGATGATTGTGGAAATAAGAGATTGGGCCCTCCAAGTGTATCTGATTGGTTGATGGTGAGTGTGTTTGTAAAGTTTTTGAAAGGGTTTTATGAAACCACTACAAAAATAAATGGATCTTCATATGTGACTTCTAATGTTGGTTATAAGGAGATTTACAAAATTCAATTTTTTTTAAACAAATGGAGCAACAACAACAATTTTGTTCTTAGTTTGATGGCTATGAATATGAAAACAAAGTCCGATAAGTATTGGGGTTCACTTGAGAAGATGAATAAATTGATTTTTGTTGCTATGGTGATTGGTTCTCGGTACAAGTTAAAGTACTTGAATTATTGTCTTTCCAATGTTTATGAGAGTGATGTTGTTAAGGATGTAATTGAGAGCGTGAAGATATATTTGTATAGTCTATATGACTTTTATAAATCACAACATAACCCTTCCACTTGATGTGGTCATAGCATCAATAATCTTAAACAATCAAACAATGTTACTATAGAAGTGGACGACGATGAAAAAGTTGACCCATGGATAAAATTTTGTGCTTTAAGAGAAGAAGAAAGCTCAATGGAAGTGGAAAATGACTTGACGTCTTATTTGTCTGACAAGGATGTAGTAGATAAAGATGAATTTGATATTATGTCTTGGTGGAAAATGAATGGATACAAATATCTCATTCTATCAACAATTGTTTGAGATGTTTTGGCGATTTCAATATCTACAATGGCCTCTAAATCTGTAATTAGTACATGGGGGATTCTTGATTCCTTTTGAAGTTCTTTGACACCTAGAACAGTCAAGACCTTTATATGTACGCAAAATTGAATTCCAGGCGACTCGATGTTATTAGATCTTCATGCTATCGTGTTCTTTTGCCAGCTTTGAATGTATTTTTAAATTTTAACTGACATTTCTATTCTGTGTGATTATTAATTTTTGTATGAATTTTAATTTTTTTTTATGTATTTTTATGTTTTAATGAACATTCCTATTTTTTGTGGTTATTAATATTTTTATGATTTTGAACTTTTGAATGGACATTATTGTAGATTTAGAATTTGAAAAAAAAAATTGGGTTAAAACTTGAAAGACTATGAAAATGATAAAATTGAATTCTTACACTTATATAACCAATATAATTTTTTAAAAATAATTTAATATATTAAAAAAAAAGCCAACCCACCCAACCCAACCCGAATTTTTTGAATCGATAGGATTCAAATTTTGTCAATCCGATCACTTTGGATTGGTCCATATTTTTTCTACAACTCACTCCAACCTGACTTATTTACACCCTTACTGGACATGGTTGATTAACGAATCATGGTTGGGATTCGTTAATTGATTTGACGTCAAATATAAAGCTGGCAAAAGAACACGATAGCATGAGGTGTGCAGTCCCGACTCTCTAATTGTTGAGATTTAACTTCCATTCAATATTCGATGTTCTAGTTTTAGTTATAGTCTTAGGGTTTGCGTGATTGAGATACGTAAGCTAAATTCATATCAGAAACCTCTCTATGCAACGAGTCATGGTCACTGCATTATGCAAAATGCTCACTATGTCTCTTAATCCTCGTTGAGTAAGCTTTTTCGCTTGTCCAAGTGTATGTGAAGCGATAGGTTTCCTCGGTAAGCCAGGGTCGAACACAGGGAATTAATATCAAATACTAGTTATAAAGCTTACTCCTTCATTTAGACGGTATAAAATAACTATACAGTATATAGTAAATGTGTGTTTAAGCTAAGTTTAATATTTACACTAGAGATTCTGTAAAAGGTGGTGAGCATGGTGAGATGGGGGAATGAACTAACTCGTATTAAGGAAATGTGAAGGAAAGTCTTTGCATTGCAAGTAATTAAATTTGATGATAAGTCATGATGCGACAAAGATCAATTAATTAGCTTATGATTAAGGCGAGCACCTCTCTGTGCCTTAAACACCACAATTGCTCGCCTCTCGGGATGAAAATGACAAAGTTTCATTAAGCGATAACTATTTAGAAGTTGTTACTTATAAGATTTATAGTACTCCTCTTTTAAGGATGGCAACCTCTCGGCGCCAAGATACCACACTTGTTCACCTTTTAGGACACAAGTGACAAGAATTTAATCATCAAGGTGGAATTTATCTCCAAGCTCATTCTTGCGCGTGTTAGTCATGTCCTTGCTACTTACTCTCTCGATTAGTTGACAACAAACACTGGCCAAGCAATGAATTATAGCTCAGCTAATGCGATAGACCTTATAAGTTAGACTACTTATCAAGAACCTATCACAAACCTAAACTACACATAACACTTTGACAAATGAACAGTAAAGAAATGATGGATTGAAAGTGGATAAATATACAATGTATTAAAGAACATAGACCTTTGGCCATTGTACAATATGAACAATATACATTACAATGAAATACAAAAGTGAGAAGTAAAGACAATGAGAACTATTACGAGGTAGGGGAAAGAAAATGGTGGAATCTTTCTCTAACCTCTCTCTCAGCTCTCACTTACAAGTTTGATTAGAGAAGAAAAAGATGACTTTTACAGATAGCGAAAGTACTAGTCCTTTTCGTTGGCTCTTTAGGTTTTGGCCCATTTAGGATCCATTTGCTTGGTGTAGAAAAAGGCTTTATATAGGCAACTTTTGGGGAAAAACTTTTATTCTTCTAATCATGTCAGCGTCGATCGCAGCCTTTGTCAAGTCACATCAACTCCAACTACCATTCTTGTCTGCTAGTGAATCTTCATCGCATGATGATGTGGTTCCTCGCCTAAGGATTTTTATCGCCAAACTGGAAGCCTATCGCATGGTTATTGCATGTATTCCTCTGCGATTCACTGACTTCTTTTCTTTTCAATCCTAGGATAAAACACTGAGAAACAAGATAAAACAGGCCTAGAGACTTGTGCAAGTTGTATTATCTTATATTTATGAATTTACAATAGAAGCTACACATTTTGACACATAATCATGTGTTTTGGTTTCATTATTCTACCTAAAAGGCCACAATAACCTGTATTTCGATAAGTTATCACATCCCTAAATTTAGAACAATACTTGTCCTCAAGCATCACTCCGTATCACTGCTTGTCCCCAAGCACAATTCCACCTTAAAGACTTACCTTCCTTTTCGCATCTCTAAACTTCTCATACTGCAAGTTAGTCTAATTCACCATTCATGGTTTCACATACTCCCCACTATGAAAATATTTCAAGGTTCAGAATGCGACAAGCTTAATACTCAAAATGTCCTTGTTCATTCCCTAGATTTTTTTTTAATTTTTATAAATAGCTAAAATTTTCAAAGAGTTTTGAATCTTTTTTGGCAAAGAACAATTTTTATTTACTTATTTCGCTTATCATTTGGCGTTGAGGGAGAAATCATAGGCATTCTATGAGTCTTTTTTTCCCTCCTCAACTATAACTCTTACCGCCATTTATTACTCAATTCTCAAATTTTTGTTTTAAAGTTTTGCTTCTTATTTTTGGTGAGAGGAGGAAACGTTAGTGTTGTTATTTCAATTGAATAAAAGAATGAAAGAATTTTTAAAATTTTTTTGTATTTGGCTTTGTTTTAACTTATGTTAAAACTTCTTACAGGGTTTTAAAAAGTTTCAAAAGCTCGAATCTTGCACACTTCCAAATTTAAAATTCAACAATGTCCTCATTGCTAAAAATGAATGATAAGATTTGTTGCAAAAAAAATTTACAAAAGTGGTTTGAGATAAAGCTTGCTCACTTACAGAAATATTTCCTAAGTAGGTTTCCTTAACAAGTTAAATTCCTAAATAACAAATAAAGCTTTGTTTTGCATAGTTTATATCATTGAAGTTATCATTGGAGTGTAAATAAAAATTAAAATACTAAAATGGGGGGAGTTAAGCTTGCAACAAAGAAAACTAAATGTGTAATAATGTTATCAAAAGCTGTTCATCTATTGCAAATGAATTAATTGAAAGTGAATACAAATTACAGAAGCAGAAATTCAAAATTACAAAAGAAAACAACTAATACAACTACACCCTCAAATTTAAGGTTGACGCGACGGTTAAGGAGGTTCTCTTGCACCTCATACTTCAGGATCATATCTATACGGGGTCTTGATATCTCAGGCGGGACTTCAGGTACAGGTATGATGTTACAGATAGCTGCATGGAGATAATGCAATGTTGACTTGAACTGAATGTCATTCCGCCTAGAGGTTTACTCGGTCATTCCTATTATTACTTGATTTTTCACCTTGAGCTCTTGGTTTTGCGTTATGAGCTCTTGCATTTTAGCCTTGAGTTCCTTAATTTGAGTCTATTGATGAGTGTTTGCTTTGTCAACTTTAAGTTCTAAATCTTGTAACTGCTTTTGACTCCGCAGATGCATCTCTTGCAAATTGCTTTGGCACTGAATTACATCTTCAAATCCACTGCCCATTCGTTTACAGACGTGATCATCAATGAAATTGAAGGTGTAATCCTCATTAACATCATCTTCATCTTTCCTCACTGTCTTCTTCTATTTGGCATTTTGCGATGTAGCTTGTAAAATTTGCTTAGGCAGTGAAAGAAGGCTCGTCTTGCCATCTACCTCAAGGGTTATTTCATTCCCCTTTTAGATGGGTCATTAACTGCCTCTTACAAGGCTTTCTTCTGGGTGACACCTCAGGACTCAATGTCACGTCTTCAGACTCTCTAAACGTGTCATTTATGAAGGGTAATGGTTCGCAAATGGAGTCTTGAAACAAGTCTTGGCTTCATTCATCCCCTTGAATAGTTGGGGGATCTTCAAGGTTGGGCAATTTGGTTAGATCAAGCAAGGTTGTGGCAAAAGTTTGAGGAGTTTCCTTTTATTGCGAGAAATAGGTATTGGTTGTAGGATCAAACAAAACTAAGGCAAGTGATTGATGTGTGGTTTCTTGCTATGAAGAGGAAGTAATGGTTTATATTTCATAGGAAGGGATAGACGCTTTAGTTTTGAATTTCGGGGGAGTTGTCTTTTGAACTGAAGGCTGAGGTGGTGGTGGCATTTTGGATGGTGAACTTATGATCACATCCTTTGTGGTTTTGGACTTTTTAGGTTTGATCTTTTTGGGTGAGAAGGATTTTGTGGGAGCCTGGTCCTCAAGTATGATGGTCGACGCGAGAGATGAAGGGTTCTTAGAATCCTTGGTCTTGGTGTTTTGACTTTCTTAGCCCAGAGGCCTCTTCCTCGCCTTGTCTCTTACATTTTAGAGGAATATGATATTCCTCCCTCTCCTCCTTTACCACGATTTGAGGGAGTGTTTCCAATGCAGACATGCCATGACGCAGAGTTATTCAATTAAGAGCGGAAAGGGCTTCGCTCCGCAAGAATGCTTAACCCATGCTACTAAGTGCTCACAAATAATCTTGCCTACATTCACCAGGATCTCCCCCATAATACA
>JBBPDI010000005.1:12578335-12588468 GCA_037974545.1 Cucumis variabilis | reverse complement strand
CACTTGTATGTCTCCACATACATGTTTAGGTTACAAAAGATAACCTTGGATGTTAGTTTATTGGTTTTGTAGGTTAAAGCAACTAAATGTTAAATAAAATAACACTTTATTTTATTAGGTAAGTAAAATGTTTGTATAACATACACAATTCCAAACTACAAGACCACAAGATTTGGGTCATTAATCCCAACAACATTGATCTTGAGGTTGGTTCAAGCAACCACAAATTATTTTGGTACCTTGAACCTCTTCGTGCAATTTTCAGCTAATCGTGGTGATTTACCAAAAATTAAATGCTTTGCTTGAGATTCAAACTCAAGTCCATTTTTCCAATCTTCCACATGAGTAGGGGCAGGACTTCGCTTCCTTTTCAATGAAGATCATTCGATAAAAGAAAGTGAAAGAGTTGAAGACTGATTTTTTTTCATTATATAGATAAGATAGTTAATAAGAGCTTTATGTGTCAAGAGCAGAAATGGAGATAAGAAAGAGAAAGAGGAAGAAAAAGATATAATCAGAAGATCTTTCTTATCGACAACTTATGTAATCAGATTAATTCTTTCAAATACTACTAGAAATTATATATACTTCTTTCACTCCTTTCTTATCTTATTATATCCATAGATAAGGAGCACTCTCTTCCCGAACTCTCAGAGGTCTTCTCTTCTTAGCTTGAGAAACCCCTTCTTCTAACTATCAATCAAGGCCTCTCTCTTCATGCAATCTTTCATGATTAGCAAACTAGTTATATCTTATCTTTTCAAATTCATTCTCAAATAAGACTCTACTCTAACATCTATAAAGAAATTCCTCGACAATGGTGCCAAAAACTTGGTTGGTATTGAATTGGACTTTATAAATTCATTTATGTACACAACCATTGCAATACATCATAGAGTCAGGTCATCACGCGTAATGCAGTCATTGTAGCTCTCTATATCACATGTTTCCATTCTAGGCGATGAGTCATAAGGCATGATCATACTCATGTGAAATGCTCACAATCTACCTTTTCACCGCATAATTCCTAAGTCCTCGTTGAGTACAATTTTTCCTATTGCTTACCCAAGTACAAGCATTACAGTAGGTTAATCTGGATGATCCAAGGTCGAATACAGGAAATTGATTTCGGGGGTTAGTTCTAGGATCCACTCTTTATGTAGGCAAGTTGAAATAATTATAGAATAACAAGTGTACGAATTGGCTAATTACACAACAAGAGTTTGTAAGGTAACGTGAAGAAAAAGATATAATAACGTGTTTAACTTGTATTAGGAGAAAGAAGACAGGAATGGTCGCATGTTATCATTTAAATAAGTGTAGAGATATCCTTGACGCAATGTAACTTGCTAAGACAAACTTGTGATTAAGGCATGCTTCTCTCTAATGCATATATGCCACACATATGCCTAGGTGAGTTATATCTAGAAAAAACCACCTATGCATCTTATAGTATTTCATAATTAAGGACTGCTACCTCTTGGTAACTACTGTCCACACTTGCCCTCCTTTCAGGATCCAAATGGAAGAAATATTCTTGCTGAGAAACAAAGTTCCTCTTCACACGTGCTAATTAAGTTCTAACTACTTTTCCTCTAGGGCAGTTAGCAACTTATGATGGCCAAGCAACCACAAAAGCATAACTAACATGTTAAAATTTATAAGCGACTCTTCTTATCATGAACTATCACCTACTCTAGCTATTGATATAACACGTTAACTTGCAGAAGATGAGAGATAACAGATTGAATGACTATGTTTATATAAAATCATCAAAGAATGTAGGTAGTAGACCTATAAACAATATGTACGATATGAAGTATAAATCATAAATCAAACAATAAAATGGAAGGCAGAGAGAAATGAATCAATATTATAAGTTAGGGAGTCAACATAGATAATCTTCTTCTCTGTCACAGCCACACAATCTCTAAGTAGATCACTCGAGCTCTCTCAAGGTCTGTCCAGACTTTCTTTGGCCCTCTTCGAGCCTCATTGGCTTATTTGGGCCTTCTTTTCTTAGAAAAGATGAAGTGCTTGTATAGGTTGCTTTTCGGTGGGAAACTTTTATTCTTCTGAGTGTGTCAGCGCTGTCATCTAACCTTGTGAGGTCACATCGTTCCAACAAACATCCTTGTCTTCTTGTGAGCTTTCCTCGCTTGATGTCTTGGTTCCTTATCTAGGGTTGTTAATCGTCAAGCAAGATCCATTAGATAGACTTTGCGTGAGATGTCATGTATGATTTGCTCCTTTCTTCTTTTCCTACTTGTCCTGCGTTTAAACATGATAACCACGTAAAATAGGAATGACATTTATGTAAGTTGTATTTCTAAATACTTATATGTTTACAACATAAGTCTGTATTTTGATCATCTCCTTATGCATTTTAACCTCATTATTCTAATAAAAAAAAAGCTATAAGAATGGTCATTTTTTGTGAGTTATCAGGTACCCAACCTTATCTCTATAATATAAACCCTTTAAGCTGATCTCAAACATTGATCCCTGTAAGTCTCTACATACTGTTCAAGACTCATCAAACAACTTAGGATGTTTGTTTAATGGATTTGAGTTACTAAGACAAAACTAATAATATAATCAATAACATTTATTATAATAATAACACTTTATTAATAACGATCAATGGATTATATTTATAATTTAGAAATTTCAGGACATAAATCTCAACAAACTCCCACTTGGACTAAAACTCTAGTCTCAATGAGATTTACGTAATAAAGTAATCCTCAAACTTTAGAAATTGTAAAATGTACAAGTATATTACATAAAACGTATATATATAAATATAATAAACTAGGTATCGTTATACCATTACACATCTTTCACTTATCTCAGATTACATAATGTACATATCTCGCAGACCTAGACTTTCTAGATGACTGGGCGTCAAATATTGTCTATTTTTTAGTAGTATTAGTTGATTGAATTGCTTTGAGGAGGTTAAACTTTTATTTAAATTTAATTTTGCTTGACATGGTTTTGTTATATTTAACTTGGTTAATTACATAAATTAACCAAAACTCTAAATATTTACGACACGTATAACAAAATAAGAAAGCTCATGATGTATAATAAAATTAGAAAGCCCATGAAGCCTTATTAATTTTTCATAAATTCCATATATGCCTTTGTTGGTTTTGAATATTGTGTGATGAGTTGTGTACTTCTTCACTTCTTCTTCTTCTTCTTATTTACAATTTGTTCATCTTGTTTGCGACTTATTCATCTCCTCTTAAAAATTTTCTTTCTTCAGCATTTAGAGTATAAGATCTCATCGTTTAAATCTCCTATTACATCTTCATCATCTTTCGTAAAATGTTTTGAAGCTATTTCATGATTATTTCAATATTCTTCTTCATCTTCCTTATCTTCAAGAATAGCAAAGAACATTTAAATATCATTTGAATCCTTTTCATGATCGTTTAAATTTCACTATCAAGATCGTTGTAGTGAGTTTGTTTTCAGTAAAAATTCTAAATTTCATTTTCGTTTCAATTGTTTAGAAGATTAAAAAATTTCGGCAAGTATACTAAATTTCATTTTCGTTTCCATTTTTCGTTTTAAATTATTTAGAAGATTAATAAAAAAATTTAAACAAAGAACTATGTGTTATGGCATTTCTAAATGATTGTGTACCAAATATAAATGATTGTGTTTATATTATATTATACGATCGTCAGATTTGAAGTTTTTCACAATCATTTACATTGGACTATACAATCGCTTATCATTATCTAAACCATTGTTTAGACTATAGTACATGGTTGTTTACTTTTTATTCTTTTATTAAGTGATAGATGTAATTATGAATTAACATTTTTATTTAATTGGTATACGGATCCGACTATCATTTAAATTATAGTATATGATCGTTAATCATGATCTAAACCATTGTTTAGACTGTAGTACACAATCATCTAGAAGAAGATTACTCGCACGTGTGTGGCCGATTAATCGAGTGTTAACTGAAGTATTTTTGGTATTTCACACTGTGGGCCTATGAGCTTTTTTCTTTTTCAAAATTATTTTATACAATGTAAATATTTTAATGGTTTATTATATTTTTTAAAAAACCCCGTTTAACTTTGATCTTGCTAGATTTAATTTTTGCGGTTATTTTATCATAGGGTTTTTCTTATTTTTTGGCTTTTTTATATCAATTTATTGTGATATATACTTGGAGTTTTTTTATATTGGATTTAAAATGTGATATATATATTGGATTGAAGTTGACTAGTAAATATATAGAATAACTTGTGTTGAATTCACAAGTTTGCAAGAAAACTTTTATTATTTAGGATGAACAAGGAGTGAATCAAACTTAGAAATAAATTGTTTGTTTAGTATACATAAGGAGTATCAAAATTTTTAGATGTCACGTCCCACCCTAAATGTTACACCACATGGACCAAATGGAGGGCATGCCGCCTAGACATTCAACGCATACCTTTTATGAGATAACGTGCCAAACACCTAGTGAGCAAAACAACTCTTCTCCTTGTCTCTTTGCAAAGCTCTTCCATTGAGCCTTAGAGACCTTCATCTTTTGCAATGAAAAAAAAACTCAAAGAAATACAAAATGCAAAAGAATAAGTTAACTTCTTCTCTTTATTAACTTAACGGCTACAAAAGTGCAAGATACAATTACAACTTTTGCTTTCCATAAAAATAAACCAACTGTGATCTTCTCACATCCTTCTTCTTCACACTGGGTGCACTACACGCACTCCTCTATCCATCACCTAATGCTGCTTTTTGTGGTGGATACCTAGAGGTGTAAAGGTGACACTTCCTCCTTCACCTTGGTTGCCCAACCACCTTTCTTACCAGACTATGTTTAAGGCTTGCTTCCCCTAGACTTGACTTGTTGGCTCTCTAACTCACCAAGGGAGGCCACACCAATGTGGATATTGCACTCGCCTTCCTTTTAAGTCTGGCCATCCGTGCTAAGGAGCTATTCGCTTACTAACAAGCTCCTTAGATGTATGATGAGAGATCATGGCTAGCATGCCATGTAAGACTGTAAAGTAACTCTACCTTCCCTCCTTAACTAGACTACCACATCTCAGAATCCACCTTTGCATGACCTCAACGCCTGACAACCTGGAAAGAAAAAACACTTAAAATATAAGTCAAACAAACTTAGTGAGCGACTAATTTTAAGAAAACATTTTGGGAAAAATGCATAGCATCTACAAATAATAACGTCAAGCCACATAGATAAAGTACATTGCATCAAACCACAATAAATAATACACATTGCATTATCCACCACAATTCAACAATCACACAGCGAGCATTACAATGCCATATGCTGGGATCATTTTGCAACAAGTTCAACTCTAAAACCTAGAATTCTCCCCTCGTCTCGACTTGAGATTTTCTCTCACTAGTAATATGTGAGTTACCTGGGATTTTGACCAGCGTCTCCTCACATTCAATCATTCTCAGACCTTGGAGTCACACTCAACCAACATCTCATAATCATCTTGCTCAGACTTTGCACAGCGAACGCTACAGCATCATACGTTGAATTCATTTCACAATAAGCTCAATTTTGAGACCTAGGATTCTCCCCCTCCTAGACTTGGGATTTACCCTCACTAGTATCACGCAAGTTACCTAGAATTTCTACTAGCATCCGCCACATTCAATCAGTGTCTCATCTTACGAATACATTATATTCCACACCACTCGAATACGAGAAGGATGCAACGACTCACCACTTACTCTTAGTACAAATTAACCTAAATTAGTAAGGCATCTCATAAACACGATCAAAAAGGAAAGAATATTCACAAAATCACTTAGAAATCATACTTGAATCCGATTTGTCATTTACAACAATTTATAAATTGCGTTTTATCATCTTCAGAGGAATTCTCATATTATTTCATAGAAAACATTTAATCATTCATTGAAGAACATTCATAACTCGTATTTAAATGTAGAAAATGTTTATAAATCGCACTTATTACTTTCAACAATACTTGTAAAACAGTATATCAATCACACACAAAAATATAATTCATTTTGTTACTCACAATAGATACTTAGCCTCAAGCCCTTCCTTTTTGGCTTCTGGCTTCTTCTTCTTATTCGATGATTGTTTGTTTAGCATTTAGACTTTCTCCTCTTACTTTGATAAAAAAATCTTGAGTCTCTTAACAAAACATTCCTTTTTCTTTTGGCTTTCGACCCTATTATTTAGGTCTTTCACCTTTAAGGGTCACTTCCATGCTTAACATGTGTCACCTTACTAATGCGTCGTGCAATGCCACCAACCCAAACTCAACACATAATCAAACCCAGTGGCAATTTAAATTTCATTTGAGATGCACACATTATCTCTTTTGGAAGCCAAACTCTTAATTATCCGATTGTCCTTTTCTTTTCTTAAAATTTCATTGTCGTTTTCTTTCCCCAACTAGTTGTCATGTCATTTGACAAGAAATGCACTTTCCTGCCTCAATCTCTTGGGTGCAAATACTTTTCACCATAGTATCCTGCCAAACACCTCACTCTTGGCGCCTAACGCAATGCCCTCCTTGCCAGTCATCCTTATCGCTTCCGTACCTTCACGCGATAGTACCTTTTGCTTACGCTTTTCTCTTTCTATCGCCTACTCTCTTTTTGCATCCTTTCTTTCGAGATGTCTCAATACTTATCTGTAATAACCTTCCAACAAGGATCCTTTACCACACGACTTCCTTTTTTGGATAAAGTTCTCAAATTAGAGGTGACAAATTTTCATGTTAACAATTCCATACGAATAAGATGTCTATGCAAAAATTGTATGAACTTAATGTGAGAGTCATTAAAGGGTGCATAGTGACATCTATTAACTTATGGAATATCTCCCTCATACTGTCATCGGGTATATCATGGAGAGCCCTTCAACTTACCTAGTGGTTTTGAAAGAGTTACAGTCGATTCACCATATAATGATGAAGAAACTATTAACAATTTTGAAAAAACAAATGAAATGTTGAATCTTATAAATGATTTATAAGTTTCAATTTTAAATGAAGAAATAAACAACTGAAGAATCTTAGTTGAGGGTTTAATGAGTGAAGCACATAATAAACTATACCGTAGTTGTTTAAAATTTTCCTCCTTAAAATTTTTAGTGAAGTTGATGTATATTAACGTTCTCAATGGCTTAAGTAACAAATCGTTTGACAAGTTGCTAGAACTGTTAAAAGCAGTGTTTTCAATGGGCACCACTATGTTGTTGACCATTAGAGGGAATTTCATTCTTAAAGTTTTATCTCTCGACGTTTTCGACCTTGAAATGTGGACCAATGCTTCCTAAGTAGCATCGGGAATGGTAGGACATTCTCGACATTTTCTCTCTCGACGTTATTTTCAACATCAAAAAGTCCTACGATTTGTCACTTCAATGTGTTGGAGGATTTTTCGACGCACAATAACATAACGTCAGAAAGTTGTGCATTGGAAAATTCTCTTCTAACACATTTCTCCCAACATAATGAGCATTTATGCATCGGAGGATCTTTTCTCAATGCACTTTTATATATCTCCTGACACACATATGCGTCATGAGATCCCTCATTTCTTGTAGTATACCTACTTCCTTTCATCAAGCTAAGAAAAAATTGTGTGACTTAGGTCTAGGTTATGAGTCTATTCATGTGAACAAATAGATTTTGTATTATATTAAAAGGAATTCAAAGTTTTGCAACAATGCCTAGTTTGTGGTGAGTCTCTGTACAAGGTTAATGATGACAAAGGTAAAAAATTTGACATAAGGTATTACGTCATTTTCCATTGTTACCGAGATCAAAGCAATTGTTTGCATTGAAAACAGGTGCTTCTGACATGAGATGACATAATTATAAGCTAATCAAAATGAAGGATGTGTTACGATATATAGCTAATGCAGAAGGGTGGAAGCATTTTGATTGTGAATTTTCTCATTTCACTTCATATTCACGAAATGTTCATTTAAGATTAGCTTTAGATGGGTTTAAGGGTGAATTTTTCTTAACTTGTTGTGTTGAAGGGTGGGTGAACTTTTTGCTTGACTTATTGGTCTAATGGTTAGGCTATTTGATTAACATGTTGTTTAGGAGTGAATTGCTTTGCTTTACTTGTTGTGTTGAGGGGGGAGGGGGGTAATGAACTTTTTGGTTAATTTGGTTTGTTAAGGGGAGAATGGTGTTTACTTAACTTGTTGTTTAGGGGGAATAGGTTTGCTTAACTTTACCTTATTTTGGACAGTTGAATGGGGTTTTATGGAACTTCTTGCTCGAAGTTTTGGATATTTTCAAGTTTTTAACAATGTGCTTTGCTTGATGTGATTGTAGGTAAGAAGTTGTTCGAATATGATGTTTGAAGATGGTTTTGGGAGATGATATAACTTCTTATTTATTGATTAATTTAAAAGTACTTTGTAGACCATTACGTAAACCTTTTTATATTTTTCGTTACAAAATACAGGATAATTTTGTATACATTGAATTTGTGTTCAATTTTATTGTTTGATATATATCATTTGGTTTGCTAATATTCTTTTGAATTTTAGTTGAAGAAACTAAAAAGGAAACAACTCAAGTGACTATTAAAAAATTTCAAAACAAGAAAAAGCGCAAGAAAAAGCTAAAGATATAATTCCTAATGATGCCAACTCCTGATGGCTAGGGTTATTGGAAAATAAAATAACAACTCTCGATGGGCTTTAGAAGCCCGTCAAGAGTTGTCACAAATTCCTAACCATGTTTATACGCCATTGGGCGACAATACTGTCACCGTAAATAGTTTATGACAAATTCGACGTGCACTAGTAGCCCGTCAGGAGTTATATTCCTAACATGGTTTGTTAGACCAATATGCCGACAAAAAAAGGTCAGGACAAGTTTCTATTTCGGTGCATTTTTAGACATTTTTTGACAAATTCAACGGTAAAAGAATTGGTTTTTTTAAGTGGTGGTTGAGATATGTTTATATATAGATATTAAAAGAAAACATAAAACATTAACTATTTGTTTTATTAGCAATGATAGGCAATGTCTCTCATCTTTTATTTCAACATTTGAAATTTTTTAAAAAATCACAAATTGTTGCCAACAATATTTTACACAAAAACCGAATTAGACAATCATTTTGGGAGTGATTCCCATTCAATCACTTAACAAAAATCATTTATAACCTAATTCCATAGAAACCAATTTGAAATAATTTTGTAGTTTTCTAAAATCAATTTTAGTTTTATGTCAAACACCATCATTTGAAAAAAAAAATGATTTTTGTAACATAAAAAGTGATTTTGACCATCTCAAAATTACTTCGAAACACATTCTTAATGGTCGGTTAGCCAATCAGGTTGATTTGATTAATCTAAAATTAATATTTTGAAGTTAGTAAGATTATGATTTGAGTGTAGAGTTATGAAATGGAATTTCTTGGTAAATGTGAAAAGAAGAGAAAGTGAAGTTACTTGATAAATGTGAAAAAGTGAAAATGGAGGAAAATAAGAGTTTTCTAATAAATGTAAAAAGTAGAAAACAAATAAAGGTACTCCATAAATGTTCAAATTTGAATAGGGTTTACAATTGAAGTTGAGTTGTTTACATATATTTGAGAAGTTCACTACCAAAAGTTTATGCTCTTCCACGCCAGTTTAGACCATCGGGAGAAAAGGTGTTGAGAGATATAATATATGTCACAATGCCATATACGAAGCGTCAGGGTATACACCAACTGTCGACGTTTAACTTCACACGTTGGAAGCTATAACGCACTTCAGATGCTACAAATAAAATGTTGGGATATATTAGAGCATGCCCGATGTTTCAAGTCATACGCCATGCACTCCCAACATTTCAAGTCATGTGTCAAAAGATATGGCCGCACTACCGACGCTTCAAATCATGCGTCGGGAGATGAACCCAGAGTGTCTTCAATATTTTGAAGATATTGATGTTGAAAAATGGACTCAGTCGCACGATAACGGGTTTCAATATGGGTGGATGACAAGTAACGCAGCTGAATGTATGAACGGTGTATTCAAAAGAGCACGAATGTTACCAATCACTTCTTTGGTAAAACTAACATTTTATCGCACAATTATGTATTTCGAACGTCGAAGA
>JBBPDI010000005.1:12560516-12578235 GCA_037974545.1 Cucumis variabilis | reverse complement strand
TTCTCCTCTTACTTTGATAAAAAAATCTTGAGTCTCTTAACAAAACATTCCTTTTTCTTTTGGCTTTCGACCCTATTTTTTAAGTTTTTCACCTCTAAGGGTCACTTCCATGCTTAACATGTGTCACCTTACTAATGCGTTGTGCAATGCCACCAACCCAAACTCAACACGAAATCAAACTCAGTGGCAATTTTACTTTCATTTGAGATGCACACATTATCTCTTTTGGAAGCCAAACTCTTAATTGTTCGATTGTCCTTTTCTTTTCCTAAAATGTCATTGTCGTTTCCTTTCCCCAACGAGTTGTCATGTCATTTAACAAGAAATTTACTTCCCTGCCTCAATCTCTTGGGTGCAAATACTTTTTCTCACAGTATCCTGCCAAACACCTCACTCTTGGCTCCTAACACAATGCCTTCCTCGCCAGTCATCCTTATCGCTTTCATACCTTCATGCGATAGTACCTTTTGCTTATGCTTTTCTCTTTCTATCGCCTACTCTCTTTTTGCATCATTTCTTTCGAGATGTCTCAATACTTATCTGCAATAACCTTACAACAAGGATCCTTTACCACACGACTTCCTTTTTTGGATAAAGCCCTCACATTAGAGGTGACAAATTTTCATGTTAACAATTCCAGACGAACAAGATGTCTATGAAAAAATTGTATGAACTTAATGTAAGAGTCATTAAAGGGTGCATAGTGACATCTATTAACTTATGAAATATCTCCCTCATACTGTCATCGGGTATATCATGGAGAGCCCGTCAACTTACTTAGTGGTTTTGAAAGAGCTACAGCTGATTCACCACATAATGATGACCACATAATGATGAAGAAACTAGTAACAATTTTGAAAAAACAAATGAAATGTTGAATCTTATAAATGATTTATAAGTTCCAATTGAAAATGAAGAAATAAACAACTGAAGAATCTTAGTTGAGGGTTTAATGAGTGAAGCACGTAATGAACTATACCTTAGTTGTTTAAAATTTTCATCCTTAAAATTTTTAGTGAAGTTGATGTATATTAATGTTCTCAATGGATGAAGTAACAAATTGTTTGACAAGTTGCTAGAACTGTTAAAAGCAGTGTTTTCAATGGGCACCACTATGTTGTTAACCATTAGAGGGCATTTCATTCTTGAAGTTTTCTCTCTCGACATTTCGACCTTGAAATGTGGATCAATGCTTCCTAAGTAGCATTGGGAATGGTAGGACATTCTTGACATTTTCTCTCTCGACGTTATTTTCAACGTCAAAAAGTCCTACGATTTGTCACTTCAATGTGTTGGAGGATTTTTTGACGCACAACAACATAACATTAGGAAGTTGTGCATTGGAAAGTCCTCTTCTAACACATTTCTCCCAACATAACGAGCATTTATGCATCGGAGGATCTTTTCTCAATGCACTTTCATATATCTCCCAACACACATAAGCGTCACGAGATCCCCCCTTTATTGTAGTATACCTACTTCCTTTCATCAAGCTAAGCAAAAATTGTGTTACTTAGGTCTAGGTTATGAGTCTATTCGTGTGAACAAATAGATTTTGTATTATATTAAAAGGAATTCAGAGTTTTGCAACAATGCCTAGTTTGTGGTAAGTCTCTGTACAAGGTTAATGATGACAAAGGTAAAAAATTTGACATAAGGTATTACGTCATTTTTCATTGTTACCGAGATCAAAGCAATTGTTTGCATTGAAAAAAGGTGTTTCTGACATGAGATGACATAATTATAAGATAGTCAAAATGGAGGATGTGTTATGATATCCAGCTAATGCAGAAGGGTGGAAGCATTTTGATTATGAATTTCCTCATTTCACTTCATATTCACGAAATGTTCATTTAAGATTAGCTTTAGATGGGTTTAGGGGTGAATTTTTCTTAACTTGTGTGTTGAAGGGTGGGTTAACTTTTTGCTTCACTTGTTGGTCTAATGCTTGGGCTATTTGATTAACATGTTGTTTAGGAGTGAATTGGTTTGCTTTACTTGTTGTGTTGAGGGGGGGGGGGGGTTATGAACTTTTTGGTTAACTTGGTTTGTTAAGGGGAGAATGGTGTTTACTTAACTTATTGTTTAGGGGGGAATATGTTTGCTTAACATTACCTTATTTTGGATAGTTGAATGGGGTTTTATGGAACTTCTTACTCGAAGTTTTGGATATTTTCAACTTTTTAACAATGTGCTTTGCTTGATGTGATTGTAGGTAAAAAGTTGTTCGAAGATGATGTTTGAAGATGGTTTTGGCAGATGACATAACTTCTTATGTATTGATTAATTTAAAAGTACTTTGTAGACCATTATGTAAACCTTTTTATAATTTTCGTTACAAAATATAGGATAATTTTGTATACATTGACTTTGTGTTCAATTTTTTTGTTTGATATATATCATTTGGTTTGCTAATATTCTTTTGAATTTTAGTTGAAGAACTAAGAAAGAAACAACTCAAGTAACTATTTAAAAAATTCAAAATAATAAAAACCGCAAGGCTAAAGATACAACTCCTAATGACGCCAACTCCCGACAGCTAGGATTATTTAAACATAAAATAACAACTCCCGATGGGCTTTAGAAGCCCATCAAGAGTTGTCACAAACTCCTGACCATGTTTATACGCCATTGGGCGACGATACTGTCATCGTAAATAGTTTATGACAAATTTCGACGTGCACTAGTAGCCCGTCAGGAGTTATATTCCTAACAAGGTTTTTTAGACCAATATGCCGACAAAAAAAGGTCAGGAGAAGTTTCTATTTCGGTTCATTTTTAGACATTTTTTGACAAATTCAACGGTAAAATAATTGGTTTTTTAAGTGATGGTTGAGATAATGTTTATATATAGATGTTAAAAGAAAATATAAAACATTAACTATTTGTTTTATTAACAATTTAAGGATAGGCAATGTCTCTCATCTTTTATTCCAACATTTGAATTTTTTTAAAAAATCACAAATTGCTACCAACAATATTTTACACAAAAACCGAATTAGACAATCATTTTGGGAGTGATTCTCATTCAATCACTTGACAAAAATCATTTATAACCTAATTCCATAAAAACCAATTTGAAATAATTTTGTATTTTTCTAAAATCAATTTTAGTTTTATGTCAAACACCATCATTTGAAAATAAAAAAGTGATTTTCGCAACATAAAAAGTGATTTTGACCATCTCAGAATTACTTCGAAATACATTCTTAATGGTTGGTTAGCCAATCATGTTGATTTGATAAATCTAAAATTAATATTTTGAAGTTAGTAAGATTATGATCTGAGTGTAGAGTTATGAAATGGAGTTTCTTGGTAAATGTGAAAAGTAGAGAAAGTGAAGTTACTTGATAAATGTGAAAAAGTGAAAATGGAGGAAAATAAGAATTTCCTAATAAATGTAAAAGTAGAAAACAAATAAAGGTACTCCATAAATGTTCAAATTTGAATAGGGTTTACAACTGAAGTTAAGTTGTTTACATATATTTGAGAAGTTCACTACAATAAATTTTAGCTCTTCCACGCCAGTTTAGACCATCGGGAGAAAGGGTGTTGGGAGATATAATATATGTCACAATGCCATATACGAAGCGTCGGGTATACACCAACTGTCACGTTTAACTTCACACGTTGGGAGCTATAACGACACTCTAGATGCTACAAATAAAATGTTGGGATATATTAGATCATGTCCGACGTTTCAAGTCATATGCTACGCACTCCTGACATTTTAAGTCATGTGTCGAAAGATATGGACGCACTACCGACACTTCAAATCATGAGTCGGGAGATTTTGAAGCATTAAAATATCTGCAAGATTCTTCTGATTACTAAGTTCCACCGTCTAGAGTTAGTAGGTTTCTCGCGATGCCATTAGTACGACATCGTGAGTTTGTGGCAACTCCTGACGCTTATCAACGTGTGTCAAGAGTTGCCTTATAAAAGCCTTACTTATGATCTGTATTTTCCAAATGTGAAAAGAGAAGGGAGAATGAGAGATCATAACGATGTCGTCGCCCAGACTTGTTGCCCTCATCTATGTCTGTGTTCCGCCATCGCCCAGAACCTTTGCCACCATAGGCTGTTCATTTTGCAGCCACTACCCCTTTTCCTCCCTTGCCATCGCCGCCCACATTCTTCACTAGTTGTTGCTGCCTTCTTTCGCTATATAATTTATTTTCTTATAAATATGTAAATGTTATTATTGTTTTCATTGTTGTGGTTGTTGTTGTTGTTGTTGTCATTGTTGTGGTGGTGGTTGTCGTTGTTGTGGTCGTTGTTATTGTTGTTTTCGTCATTGTTATTGTCGTTATGGTTGTTGTGGTTATGATTGTGGTTTTCGTTGTAGTTATTGTCATTATTATTGTTTTCGTTGTTGTTGTCATGGTTTTTGTTGTTGTCGTGGTGGTTTTTGTTGTTGTCGTTGTTGTTATTATTTTTACTATTGTCGGTCTTATTGTTGTCGTCATTGTTCTTATTATCGTTGTTGTTGTTGTTGTTGTTTTTGTTGTCATTGTTGTTGATATTGTGGTGGTTGTTGTGGTTGTGGTTGTGGTTGTGGTTGTGGTTGTGGTTGTGGTTGTCGTTGTTGTTATAGTAGTTGTTGTCATTGTCGTTGTTGTCTTTGTCGTTGTTTTTATTGTTGTTGTTGTTGTTGTAGTTGTGGTTGTTGTCATTGTGGTTGTTGTTGTTATGGTTGTTGTCGTTGTTGTTGTCGTCATTGTTGTTTTTGTTCTCGTTGTTGTCATTGTCATCGTCGTTGTTGTTGTGGTTGTTTTTGTTGTTGTCATTGGTGTTGTCATTTTTGTTATTGTCTTTGTGGTTGTTGTCGTTGTGGTTGTCGTTGTTGTCGATGTTGTCGTTGTTGTTGTCATCATTGTTGTTGTTGTTCTCGTTGTTGTTGTTCTCGTTGTCGTCGTTGTTGTTCTTGTTGTCATTGTCATTGTTGTTGTGATTGTTTTTGTTGTTGTCATCGTTGTTGTTGTCATTATTGTTGTTATCGTTATGATTGTATTCGTGGTTGTTATTGTCGTCATCGTCGTTGTTGTTGTCATTGTTGTCGTCGTCGTTGTCGTCGTTGTCGTTGTTGTTGTTGTTGTTGTTGTTGTTGTTGTCACTATTGTTGTTGTTTTTGTTGTCGTTGTCGTTGCCGTTGCCGTTGTTGTTGTCGTTGTAAGAAATTAAAGTGTATCTTATAAAATGTTATTATCATTAAACTAAAATTGTATTTGAAATAACTTAGAAAAAAAATTCATTTATATTTAAACACTTTTGACAAAAACTTCTTAAAATAACAACACAATGTGTTTTAAAACTTTATTTAAAAAGTATTTTTACATACAAGTTTTCTTTCTTGGTTATATATACTAAAAATGCTTTTATTAAAAAATTTCAAGATTGATTGATATCGACGATTGCTGAAGTTGGTTGTTAAAAGTTTATCGGTGGAGTCATCGCAGGTGGTGGTTGATAAGATTGGCCGACGGTAATCATCGAAAGTGGTGTTCGAAAGTTGGTCAACTCTTGAAACAAATATCCCTAGGTTAAAGAATAACAATGACATATGAGTTATTTTAAATCCTAATCCTAGTCCTCATTTAAAACTAAGTATGGCCCCAAATAAGTAGTGGACTACTCCTAGTTTCAAATAGGCACTTAATTGTTATAAGTGACGTTAGATTTTGTGAAATAGGTCAAAACTAGAAAAAATTTGTTAAACTTTTGCTCATATAATTTTATGACATAATCAAAAATCATTGAGTTAATCAAGTTTAATCGTAACTTACTAAGGTAGAATGGAAATAAAATTCATATAATCATCTTAGTCTTAAGAAAAAAAATATTAATTCCAGTTGTTCATTCATCCTTAAAATAAAGGTAAGGGGTTGTTTGGCCCCTTGGTTTGGAATAAGATGGGTTTGTCATTATGTTTGGCCTATGATGTAAAATCATGACTTAACATGTAGGGTAAATTGATGGTTTTTTTAATTTAAATTTTAGTTTTCAAATTTAAACTAGTACTTTCACTTTCATTTTGGATGACAAGTCAAATAAATTAAAGATTAAAATAATTTGGTTGGTTTGACTCAAAAAGATAAAAAAATTGTTTATAATTTTATGTATTAAATAATATTTTTTTAGTCAAAATAGTTAGTGTGATTTCTTATTGTTTTCACCGAATAAATATAGAATTTTTTTATTTTTTTTTCTAAAATAAAAAGAATTTTTTTTATTACTCAAATAAAAAAATAGAAAATGATACATTTTTGTTCAAAGAATTAAAATAAATGAATACATTAGAACTTTCCTTTTCATCTTTGTTTTATCATTTTTGTATAGGAAAAATATAAATCTCATTCCCTAGTAAAACTTGAAGAAAATAAATGACAAAAACTTATAAATTTGAATATATTTGATATATAATTTAACTTTAATTCACACGATTTTACATAATTTTAAAATTTAAGAGAATGTTATATCTAGCATACAAAATAGGATTTAAATATACATTTTTCATGTTTTTTTCTTTGGTCACTCTAACTAGAAGACTTATGATTTATTTGGATTGACTTAAGAAAAAAGTGTTTTTTTTCAAAAAATAAAAAACTCATTTTTATTTAAACTCTTTTGATAAAAGCGGTTAAATATTATATTGCATATGCATCAGAAAGGCAACCATAACTATCACTAAATGTAACTGTACTTACTTTCGCTTTTACATGACCATTTTGCTATGCTTATTTTGAAACCTAACTATTAGACACCTTTTAATGTTTTGCTTAATTGAAAATTTTGTAAACTCCATCTGATTATATAACTTGTTATATTTTGTGAATAGTTTGTAATTTTCTTAATTAGACCATTCATGTTAATTCAACTGTAATCAAAATTATTATCTAATGTTAACTTTTTTGTTTTTATATTATTGTCATGAAAATAAATAAGTAAAGAAATTGAATTATATGAATAAAATATTTAAAAAATAAATTAAATATTTTATATTATGAATTTATATTGTAAAAAAAAACAAATTAGTTAAGCCTAGAAATTCAAAACCAGCACCCCAAACACAAGCATTAGAAATTCACATTACCAATTTCTGCATTCAATTCTTACATCCAAATCCTATCAAATAAGTTCACATTCATTTAATTATCAGATATTTGATTTTGAACATGCACGTCAAACGTCACTAAAAATAAAAAGTAAGTTGAAAGTTAGGTAAAGTGTCAAACTCCTTGTAGTGGCAGTTAAAAAGCAATTTTATAGGACAGGGTGCCCACAAATTCAAATGCATGCGCCCTATCAAAGTGTCTAAATTTATGAGCTGTAAGAATACACAAAGTGAAAATTGAGAATCCAATCACTTAGTACGGCCTTTCTCATCATATAACCTCAGAAAGAAGAATATTGCAATTTTGCTAATATATCTAAGAGGACCACAAGACCAATTACTAACAAATCAAATCATTGTAGAATTGAAAAAAAAAAATTGAAAAAACTCAAACTCAACTCAACCTATTAAAATATGAATATGAATGTATGGAAAAATTTTGCAATATACAAGTAAAAAGTAACATTTTTGTTACTGCGAGAATCTTGGTAACAATTATATGAGCGGTTAGTTATAACATTTTTTAAAATGGTAATGTAGGTTTAAATTATGCATGTAATAGCTTACATTTAAAATATATGTTTCAATTTCAAATGTCCTATAGACGATGACCACAGTTTATACATTAATTTATATGGTAACTAAAATTCTACTCTAAAATTCTCTAGCTTTTCACACTTTACATTCATGCAAGTTCAGAGTATGTGGTAAGAAACACGTCAATGTGCGAATTTTGAGAATATATATAGAAAAATTGTATCAGATGACAAAAAAATTTAGAAAAAAACAGCACATATCACCTCTTTTTTGCATATTACAAATATGACAAGTAATTAGATATATCATATGGCTATTAGATAGTTATCAAAGGACTATCTGCTTTTAAATTCGTCGACTTTTACAAATTTAGAAAATGTAGTGACATATAGACTCTATTATCATAATTTTTTTTTCAAACATCCTATATATATATATATATATAAAGTAGAATCATAGGACCTTGAAGAGCATGATATATAGGGAGACCTGACATATTTGCAACTTTAAATGAGTTGTATGTATAGTTGACATGTGATATGTCTCAATCAAACCAAATTTGGTGCGTTGGTACCACGGTTTTGCCCTTCTATGTATGTCAAAACCAATAGTTAACTTCAAATTTGGGTGTACTTTTGATGAGTGTTTAAAATATAAATTTAAAATAATAATAAAGTGTATTCAAATAATTGAAAGAAAAGTGGAATTGTATTTCATGTTTTTAAATATATTTTTAGCGTAGATTTATATATAAATTCTAACTTAATAATTGTTGAAGTGTGTTTAAATCATAAACTATTTAGAGTTATCCACTAAATATTAATACACAACAAACTATTATTATTTTATTTACAAACATGTTTTATATTAATTTTATTATAAAAAATTAGTATATATTTTTTAAAATAATAAAATAAATTAAAATATTTACAAACTATAGTAAAAAGTTTAGATTCTATCGATGATAGTCTTCTATCATTATTATAGTATATCAATGACTATTAGTGATAAAATTTGCTACAGGTTGTAAGTATTTTGTAAAATTTTCCTTTTAAAAGTTCTCCTAAAAAATTATTACGTGCTACATATTAGTTCATTCATTGTTTTAAATATATATATATATATATATATTTACATAAGAGAAATTGTCAAAATTTATTATTTTGCAACATAATAGATCATTTATTATTTTAAAAAATATATACTTTTGTATAAAAAATTGTCAAAAATAAGAAATTTGACAAAATATTTACAATATATAACAAAAACTTTAGATTATATCAATAATAGAAATTGATAGACACTGACACGTTTCTATCAGTAGCATTGATAAGCAGTTATATAAGTCTATCAATTTATAGATAGAATCAAAAATTTTGTTTTAGTTTGTAAATATTTTAATTTATTTTGCTATTTTTAAAGGTTGCTCCATTATATAACTTAGAAAAAATTAATTATAACTCTACATTTTTGAATTTAAAACTAGGGATATGTTGTTTTAATTAAAATTTGTACTGTTTAATTTGTATTACAGAATCATGTCATATATACACGTATATATATATATATATATATATAGCATGTACGTATATGTACGTATATATATATATATACACACACACACGTTGTATATATAGTTTTTGGTCTCACTATCAAAAGAGTTTGTGGAAAAAGAAAGTTTGATTTGTAAAAGTGAGGTAAAAAAAAACTACATATGTAGATAGGTGCATGTGTAGTTGCATGCCCTTCTCTTAAATTTAGTTAAGCCTTATTTTGGAATTTTTCATAAACAAATCCTTGATGGCTTCTGAATATCTTTCAAAGTTATACAACTGTCTCGTTTCTCGTTTCTTGGGTTGGAAATGATGCGAAGGTTTAACTAATTCTATTCCAAACTCTTTTAAATGTTTAATCACCCCTTAGGATTACTATTTTGATTTTAATCTTTAGATTTTCAAATTGTGTTTGCTTTTTCATGATCTCTTAATTACTCGCCAGGTTAATTACTCGCTAGGATAATGTAAGCATTGGAATTCTGTCAATGATTTTAAAAAAATACACACACACAAACAAATGTTATATATTTTAAAATCTGTTTAAAATGTGGAGAACCAAATTGATAAAAACCAATGTATAATTGTTGGATTTAGTATATGCTCTAAATCTCCTTACCATGTAGTTTGTAATTTATAAATACAAAATTATTTATTTAATAAAATAAGAAGCAATAATTATGCCCATCTTTTTCTTCGAACTCTGCACCATCACCTATAAGTGCATATCAATATGTTATGGATTTAGGGTTTACTACAGTAACCCGATCAAGATCAAGATCATCCGACATATGGATTGAATCATTCATACAGTCTTCTACTCCACCTAGGCCTTCAACCAATCTTATCTATCCTTCTGGTTGAGTTCTTCCAATGAGATCTCCTACTTCTCCCTTTTCCATTCGGGAGTCATCTACTCCTTCTCCAACTACCTATTCGCAGGTCATCAATTCAGAAAAACGGTTTGTGCCACGACCTAAAATCAAAACGTCATTTTTTTCCCTATGGACTTCAATATTCTTCTCGAAAACCTTAGAAAAACTTGAAAGTTTTATGAGTTCATTTTGGTAGACACTAAGTCTGTTGAAAATTAAAAAAAAAAAATAATAATAAAGCTATAAATCAAACTTATTGGAACCAAGAACTTTTCACAAAAGAAAATTCTTTTCAAAACCTTTTTATCCTCAATTTTACTCATACCAGGACTACATCAAAGCTTGGTACAGAGCCATGTGGCTTTCAAGTAGAAACCATTCATGGTTCATTTTCTTTTGTCAAAATAGATACAAAATCAGTTTTTTTTATGGTTTATTCAATTGTAGAACAATTATGGTCTCATAGACAATATTCTACCAACACCTGTTGAAGAATTTTTTCTATGTTTTAAGAATATTCTACCAACATCAATTCAGTAAAACATCATGTCATCGATATATAACCAATAAAAAATCCTAAAATAAAATGATGAGTTAAATATAACTTTCAGCATACCACCATCTTACATATGAAAGGATGGTTCGTAGAGAATGATTATCTTCAAAACTTCTAATGTGTATAAATACTCGTTATTATAGCTCTTTTTATTAGAATAATGAGGCCAAAATGCATAAGAAGAAGATAAAAATGCATAACTTATATTGTAAATTCATAAGTATTTAGAAATACATCTTACAGAAGCACCATGTATGTTTTACGCGAAATGCCAGATAGGAAAAACGAAGCTAGTGTATCGTAGGAGACATCTCACGCAAAGGCCACATGATGAGAACCCGCTTGGCGAATAACATTTGTAAACCCCAAAACTTGGAAGAAAAATAGGTCTTTTGAAGTAGTAGGAAGATTAAGAATTTAAGGAAAATGGGGATAAAATTTTCGTGAAAAGCATGTTTTGGTTAGTAGAAAAAGGAAAAAAAATTGGTTAAGTATCAAAGGAAGAGGCACTAGGCGTTTTGGGTTTAAAGGACATCCTTGTTTGGTATGGACGACCAAAGAAATGGAAATAACCTCTAAATAAGTGTCATTGGACATGTCAAAGCATTTAGAGGTTATATTGGAGTTGTTTCGGCAGCCAAAGGAAGAAAATAACCTTTAAAGAGGTTAATAAGCGTTTTAGAGTAGGCAACCAAGGTTAGAGCATTAGGCGTTCGGTGGAGATTTTGCTTGTGTTTAGACATGAAAAACCTCCAAAGGAGTGTCTTGGGCGAGAAAGGATGTCATTGAGAAGTTTTGTGGGCGATTGAAAGGTTAGGCGACAAGGACAAAAGGTTAGCATGGCATGCAAGAAGAGCTTTGAGATTAGCAAGGCAATGTCACTAAGCATTTTGGGATTGTCATAGGATATTTGGAAATTTGGTTTAGCGATTTAAAGAAGAAGTGGAGTTGGTGAAGTGCTTTACAGGTGTCCTTGCATACTTAACTTAGATTTTGGTTGGTTGAGGTGTCAATAAAGATTCATGCAAGGTTCACCTCAAAGAAGAAAAAGAAGAAGAAGTGAAAATTTTTCCACAATATTCAAGGCCAAACTGTTACACCCCACCTTGAGCATCTGCTTACTTGGCCCGAGACGTCGTGTGAAGTCAACCGACATTGCCCACTTCAAGAACGACACCAGCTGACCCTTAACTTAACCTTAACCTTAACTCATAAAATAAAGAACAACAGTAGAAACTATGATACCAAAACATTAAATAAGTTTGAGTACATACCGAACATGACTTTTAAAAAAAAACAAATCGACAACTAAACTTTCTAAAACCTAAATCTGATACAACAAGAATTAACTAAACAAAATTTCAAGATAACAGAGATTCTATTTACAAACAATAACACAACACCATGTTTCCAAACTTAAGTCTATCATTACAAAGACTAAGAAAAGCATTTAAACAAAACATGTACAATAACAGACCCAACTCCTCAGCAAATAAATATTAGTTTGGAACTAGTACTTATTGAAGAAATGGCAGAACTCCTCTCTTGGTTGGGCCTTTCCCTCTTGTCTCCTACCTTTCAAACTGAAAAATAGCTGCTTCTAACTTACGATAATGGATAAAGCTACTTCCTCGCTCCTATCTGGGATGTCTAACTTTGTCTTTGCCCTATCTAACTCCCCTAAGTCTCATTCGCGCAACTAGATTCTGAGATCAATCCAGTTATCTAGGTATTTTGAAATAGCCTTACTAGTCTTATAGCCTTTCCAGCCATTATCATTTATGCCTTCGAGGGCTTTCTTTGCGCCTCTATGATAGATAGTCCTTCAGACTTGTCTTATGGCACTGCAGAGTGGGGAAAAAAGCTGCTTTATGAAGGATCATGACTCTTTTAATGGATAAAGAAGTCACCTGGCCCTTTGTTTTTGGTTCTTTGCTCGCATATTGCCTTCCACTGAAAATTAGAATATTACCCATTAGAATTAGACATATATTCATATGACAAAAATCAAGGTACAGATGACAGGCTGAATTCATGGAGTTGATCCTTCGGACAGATGAATGAATATTCTCTGAAGATTTTCGGTTCATCTTTAGTGTGAAAGATTTCAGGCATCATGCATGAAAAAACTCTAAAGTCAAGGACACTATCACAATGGCTTGAACAAGGCCAAAAGCCAAGACCTCTCAAAAAGCTCTAAGGAAGTCTCCGACACCCTATATTCTTTATAGACCAGAATCAGGCTCCGAGCACGGTCTCTACATGGAAAGTGAGAAAACAATTTGGAAAGGATGAGCTAAACGAGCCTAATGAGTGGTAACTTTTCTAAATACTTTTCATAAACTTAAATCATAAGTCGCTAGAAATATAGTTTCAGAAATCCTTTGAACAATAAATAATAAATCATAATCATAACGTGAGAGTTTCACTTTTAAAGCATTTAGAAAATAATAACAATACTTTATTTTTCCTACTCGAATATCCAAGTATCTACTCCTACAAGATAGTAGAGATAACTTGATACTAACTCGTTCATAAGTATCAAAGATGGGCATCCCCAATCCCTATTCCTACAAGGTAGGTGTCCCTAACTCGTTCCTACGTTAAGGGTAAATTTTTAAAATAACCAATCCCTGTCTTAGGCGCCCTTTAATCCTATCCCGTTAATGGTAAATTTTGAGACATCTTGGTTCCGATTAAACATTATAAAATCATAAACCTTAAACATTCTTGAATAAGCTTAAACAATATTTCTTTGATAAACTTTATTTTTTAGTAAGCTTAAACATTTAACAGATAAATAGTATGCTTAAGTAAACACCCTTTTTAAACAATAACATTGCTCAAAACACTTTTAAACATTATTCATGTCATAGCTTAATCATTTTAGTTAAATCGTTCATAAATCATGGCTTAATAACATGCTTTAAATCACTTTAATAAAACATTTTCTACTCACAGATACAAGTTTAAATCTTTGACTTATAAATATGCCCAATCTCTTCTTGAACTCAAAATAAGGTAAAATAATCCAATCAATTTTCTTTTACCTAGAAAATACCAAAAGTGTACTTATCACCAAAAACTGCTTAAAATGGCTTATGACACTATTTGACGCACATGGGTAGGCAAAAGGAACCTGGCCACACGCTGGGCTGCCCGTATGCGAACCTCGCAAGAGTTTTGTGGTGCGCACTAGGCATGCCCGCATGCTAACCCCACGCATAGGCACGTCGAGCGCCTCACTTGGCCGGGTGCCTAGCGTCCTACGCAGCCCTCTAGCGTGCTGTCATGGCTGCATACACCTCATGCACAAGTCGCGTGTCTAATGCTAACAACCACACACACTAACCTCTCTAACCATAACTCCAAGCCCATCCTCGCCTAGCATTCATTACACTGACCTACCGCCCATAACTTCAATTTTCGTCTAGAATACATGACTCAACTTTGAAAAATTATAACTTAAAATTCATAATTCTTTTGATAAAACTTCCTTTGACAAAATTTCTTAAAAATGACTTTAATTTCTTACTTTAAAATTTCAACTTCAGATTCCAAAGAATGAACTCTACAATCCTTTGGAAATCCACCTTGCAAAGATTCATCCAGAAACTAACCTTCCTCACTTTCTTTAATTTCAACTCATCTCTCCTTTATTCAAAAATGTTTGACAGCCTTAATCTAGAAACTAGACTCAAAGTGTGATCTTTTGGTAGTAATTTCAACCAAAACGCACGAGTAAAATGGGATAAATTCTCAACTGAAGTGACCTATTTATAGTGAACCTTGCATAAATCTTTATTGACATCTCAACCAGCTAAAATCTAAGTTAAGCATGCAAGGACATCTGTAAAGCACTTCACTGACTCCATCTCTTCATTAAATAGTCAAACAAAAATGCCAAATGTCCCTTGACAAGTCCAAAACGCCAAGTGACATTGCCTGCTTGCTAACCTTAAGCTCTTCTCGCATGTCATACTAACCTTAAGCTCTTCTTGCATGTCATGCTAACCTTTTGTCCTTCCTGCCTAACCTTTCAAACGCCTACTAAACATCTCAATGACATCCTTTTTCGCCCAAGATACTCTTTTGGACGTTCTTCATGCCTAAATAGAAGCAAAATCTCCACCAAACGCCTAATGCTCTAGCCTGGGTTTCATACTCTAAAACGCCTACTAAACTTGTTAAAGGTTATTTTCCTTCCTTTAGTTGCCCAAACAACCCCAATATAACCTCTAAATGTCTTGACATGCCCTAAACGTCCAATGACACTTATTTAGAGGTTATTTCCATTTCTTTGGCCGCCCATACCAAACCAAGATAACATCTAAACCCAAAATGCCTAGTACCTCTTCCTTTGATACTTAACCAAAATTTTCTCCTTTTTCTCCTAACCAAAACATGTTTTTCATAACCAAAATCTTCCCAATACTTCAAAAGACCTATGTTTTCTTTCAAGATTCAAGTTTTACAATTTCTTTCCCCCTTAAGAAATTTCATACTCAAAATTTCAGAACTCTTACCTTAGTTGTTTCCTGAACCTGAACAACTCCAATACCTTGAAATAGAAAGTACAAACACATAAGGGTTAAGAAATTCTTAGCAGTGATGATCTCTTGTGCATCATCTTCCTCCTAATACATTATGGCAAAAACTTTTCCTTGATGTCGAGGTCGTCCTACACTTTTCTACTTATTGTCACTTGGTCCCTCTCCTCTAACCGCTGTAGTTTTCTGTTGACTCACTATCTGAGGTCCTTCCTTTTGACTATCTTGTATTACTGCCTTCAACATAGAACATTCCCTCTTGATATGTCATGATTTTCTACAGTAATAACATTCTTTTGTTCTTACCAAACACGGTCCTCTATAAAGTTTTCTGTAATTCTCACAAGAAAGTCTTTCACGATTACTTGCTCGTGATTCTTGTCTTGATTAAGACATTATTGCTGATCTACTAACTTGTCTTGGAAAAGCAACCCTTCCTTCACTAGCCTGTCTGTAGGTCGACTCACCAGATCAAGTTTTAAAGTCTCGATACACCAGGAGTAAATCGTTGTTGCTATCTTCCTTTGGTATTACTAATTGATGAAGTCCCTTGACCTAATTCCAATGTTGGTTTTTCCTTCAAGAAACTTTGTTCGACCTGTAATGCAGTTTCGACCAACTTAGAAAAACCAGTCCACTCTTTTCTTAAAGTAACCTTATACAGACGTCACCTTATGTCATGTTGGGATTGCCACTCTTTTCCGATGGAGCTTTTATAGCATCAAAAGAAGCTTTTTTCCCAACGTTACTTATCTTGACGTTCGTGTAGTGCATCAAGAAATACATATTTTCTTGCAGTGAGGAAATATATGAAAGATGACAAAGATCGTTTACCAAATGAAAATTTGTAGTGAAAAAAAAGAAAAAAATATAAGAGATGATAAAGAAAAAATAAATTCTAGAAGATGAAATGAAGAAATCACAAACAAGAACAAGTGGAAATATGAAGAAAAAGAAGTAATAATTGAAGAAATTAATAATATGAAAAGGAGATGAATAAATCTCAAAGAAGAAAAAGAAGAAGTGAAAAATTGTATGCAATATTCAAGGGTAAACCTAGAATTTATGAAAAATTTGTGTTTGTTGTTGTTGTTGTTGTTGTTCTTGTTGTTGTTGGTAGTGGTGGTGGTGGTGGTGGTGGTGGTGTTGTGATGTTGTTGATGTTGTTATTGGTATTGGTGTTGTTATTGTTGTTGTTGTTGGTGGTGGTGGTGGTGGTGGTGGTGGTGGTGGTGGTGGTGGTGGTGGTGGTGTTGATGTTGTTGGTGGTGGTGGGTTGGTGGTGGTGGTGGTGGTGGTAGTAGTGATGTTGATGGTGGTGGTGGTGTTACTGTTGTTGGTGTTGTTGGTGTTGTTGATGATGATGATAATGATGATGTTGTTGTTATTGTTGTTGTTGTTGCTGCTGCTGGTGGTGTTGTTGGTGTTGTTGATGTTGATGGTGGTGGTGGTGGGTTAGTGGTGGTGGTGTTGGTTGTGGTGCTGGTAGTGATGGTGTTGTTGGTGGTGGTGTTACTGTTGTTGGTGTTGTTGGTGTTGTTGATGATGATGATGATGTTGTTGTTGTTGTTGTTGCTGCTGCTGCTGCTGTTTCTGTTGTTGGTTTTGTTATTGTTGGTGGTGATGGTGGTGGTGTTGTGATGTTGTTGGTGTTGTTGGTATTGGTGTTGGTGTTAGTGTTGGTGTTGCTAGTGGTAGTGGTGGTGGTGGTGTTGCTGTTGGTGATGGTGGTGGTGGTGGTGGTGGTGTTATTGTTTATGTTGGTGTTGGTGTTGTTGCTGCTTCTGTTATCGCTGTTGCTGGTGCTGGTGCTACTGTTGTTGGTGGTGGTGGTAGTGCTGCTGCTATTGTTGCTATTGTTGTTGTTGCTACTGCTGCTGCTGGTGGTGGTGGTGGTGGTGGTATTGTTATTCATGGTGGTGGTGGTGTTCGTGGTGGTGATGGTGTTGGTGGTGGTGGTGGTGTTATTGCTACTGTTGTTGTTGTTGCTGTTGCTGGTGGTGGTGGTGGTGGTGGTGGTGGTGGTGTTGCTGCTGCTGTTGATATTGGTGGTGCTGTGATGTTGTTGTTGTTGTTGTTACAGCTGTTGTTGCTATTGTTGTTGTCGTTGCTATTATTGTTGTTGTTGTTGTTGATGTTGTTGTTGTTGTTGTTGTTGTTGTTGTTGTTGTTGTTGATAATGATGTTCTTGTTCTTGTTCTTATTACTACTATTATTATTATAGATTGAAGAATGTTGAATAGAATCTATTTTTTTAGTAGTTATAGAGTTTATGAATTTAAAAATAATTTCACGATCTACGATTTTTTAGACTATTCTTTCTTCATTTACTGAGAAAGGATATAGTTGGAAAAGAAAAGGGGTTCCTAGAATTATTTCTTCGTCTAAATCCTTTACTAAAATAAATGTATTTTTAAAACAATAACTGTAACGACCCAACTTTTTGAAACTAGACTATGGTCATTACTTTAATAGAAAAACACTTCTTTAAACATAAATCTTTATAAAACCATCACAATCAATAACATCAAAGA
>JBBPDI010000005.1:12547711-12560416 GCA_037974545.1 Cucumis variabilis | reverse complement strand
GGAAGAGAATGAAATGGTCCCTTCTGAGATATTTACACAAATAGATTGGGACATTACGAATTCTATTTGTGAACAAGAGTCTACATTGGCGAATAGGAATGTATCTGTAGATACATCATGTTTAATTAAGAAAGGAATATTATTTAACTGCAAGAAAGATCTTTAGTTGGCCGTTAAAAAGTATTGTGTGACACATCATTATGGAATTATTGTAATCGAATCAAATCAAATTATTTGGTATGTTCGATGCAAACAGTGGAGCAGCGGTTGTAATTGGAGGTTACGTGGAAGTATGCGTAAGAGTCACGGACTGTTTGAAATCACCAGGCTAGAAGGAGAGCACTCGTGTTTGTACTCAGACTTAACACAAGATCACTCACAACTTGATTCTAATTTCATAAGTGTAGAAATTCAAAACATAGTGAGAGCTGATCCTAGTGTTACTGTACATGTTCTCATGAAACTGATAAAACAACAGTACAGGTACAATGTTAAGTACAAACGAGTTTGGCAAGCAAAGAGAAAAGCTCTTATTGCTGTTTTTGGTGATTGTGATAAATCATACAACGAGCTTCTATACTGGTTGAGTGTTGTTGTACACTATAATCCAGAAACTCGAGTTGATTGTTTTTTTCTTCCATCTGATGTATCAGGTACGATCATTTTTGGAAGAGTTTTTTGGTCGTTTGGTCCTGCAATAGAAGGGTTCAAATATTGTAGGCCATTAATTCAGATTGACGGAACTTATTTGTACAGAAAGTATAAGGGCAAAATGTTAACTACCTTATCCATTGATGCAAATGGTCATATATTTTCTCTTGCATTTGCTATTATGGAAGGGGAAAATGCATCCAGTTGGTCATGGTTCCTTCATGCACTGCGCCAATACGTTACTGATCGAGATGATATTTGCTTGATCTCTGACAAGCATAGAGGCATTCTTTCTGCCATTAACAATGAAGAGGTAGGTTGTAGTGAGCCTCGAGCAGTCCATCGATACTGTCTTCGTCATGTTGCTAGCAACTTTAATAAAAAATATACATCGAAGCAACTAAAAAATTTGGTGTTTAGGGCAGGTAATCAGCACCAAAGGTGCAAATTTATAAAGAGCATGAAAGAACTGAAACAATTTTTAAAGCATTAAAAAATCTGAAAGGTTCTTCTGATTACTAAGTTCCATCATCTAGAGTTAGTAGATTTGTTGCGATGCCATTAGTACGACATCGTGAGTTTGTGGCAACTCCTTACGCTTATTAACGTGTGTCAAGAGTTGCCTTATAAAAGCCTTACTTAGATGATCTATATTTTCCAAATGTGAAAAGAGAAGGGAGAACGAGAGATCGTAACAATGTCGTCACCCAGACTTGTTGCCCTCATCTATGTCTGTGTTACGCCATCGTCCAAACCCTTCGCAACCATAGGCTGATCACTTTGCAGCCACTACCCCTTTTCCTCCCTTGCCATCGCCGCCCACTTTCTTCACTAGCTGTTGCTGCCTTCTTTTGCTATATAATTTATTTTCTTATGAATATGTAAATGTTATTGTTGTGGTCGTCGTTGTTGTCATTGTTGTTGTTGTCTTTGTGGTTGTCGTTGTTGTGGTTGTCGTTGTTGTCGTTGTCGTGGTTGTGGTCGTCGTTATTGTTGTTGTCGTCGTTGTTGCTGTCGTTATGATTGTCGTTATTGTGGCTATGGTTGTTGTGGTTTTCGTTGTTGTTATTGTCATTGTTGTTGTTGTTGTTATTGTTGTTGTTGTCGTTATTGTCGTGGTGATTTTTGTTGTTGTCGTTGTTGTGGCTATCAGTGTTGTTGTTGTTGTTGTTGTTGTTGTTGTTGTTGTTGTTGTTGTCAGTGTTGTTGTTGTTGTTTTTACTGCCGTCGGTATTGTTGTATTCATTGTTGTTGTTGTCGTTGTTTTTGTTGTCATTGTTGATGATATCGTGGTGGTGGTTGTCGTTGTTGTTCTTCTTGTGGTTGTCGTTGTTGTTGTAGTCGTTGTTGTGGTTGTGGTTGTGGTTGTTGTTGTAGTAGTTGTTACGATTGTTGTTATTGTCGTTGTTTTTACTGTTATTGTCGTTGTTGTTGTCGTTGTGGTTGTTGTCGTTGTGGTTGTTGTCGTTGTGGTTGTCGTTGTTGTAGTTGTGTTGTTGTTGTTGTCGTCATTGTTGTTGTTATTCTTGTTATTGTCATTGTCGTCGTCATTGTTGTTGTCGTCGTCATCGTTGTTGTTGTCGTTGTTGTCGTTGTGGTTGTTGTCATCGTTGTTGTTTTCGTTCTTAGTCTTCCTTTTTCAAACCACTCCTCAAATGGTTGTATTCGTGGTTGTTGTTGTCGTCGTCATTGTTGTTGTTGTCATTGTTGTCGTTGTTGTTGTCATCGTTGTTGTTTTTGTTGTCACTGTTGTTGTTTTTGTTGTCGTTGTCGCTGTCGTTGTTGTTGTTGTTGTCGTCGAAAATTAAAGTGTATTTTAAAAAATATTATTATCATTAAACTAAAAGTGTATTTGAAATATCTTAGAAAAAAAATTCATTAATATTTAAACGCTTTTGATAAAAACTTCTTAAAATAACAACACAAAAGTTTGTCGGTGAAGTCATCGGAGGTGGTGGTTAATAAGATTGGCCGACGGTAATTATCGAAGGTGGTGTTCGAAAGTTGGTCAACTCTTGAAACAAATATCCCTAGGTTAAAGAATAACAATGACATATGAGTTATTTTAAATCCTAACCCTAGTCCTCATTTAAAACTAAGTATGGCCCCAAACAAGCAGTGGACTATAATAGTCCACTCCATTCTATTTCACTCCTAGTTTCAAACAGGCACTTAATTGTTATAAGTGACGTTAGATTTTGTGAAATAGGTCAAAACTAGAAAAAATTTGTTAAATTTTGGCTCATATAATTTTATTACCAATAATAAAAAAATCATTGAGTTAATCAAGTTTAATCGTAACTTACTAAGGTTGAATGGAAATAAAATTCATATAATCATCTTAGTCTTAAGAAAAAAAATATTAATTCCAGTTGTTCATTCATCCTTAAAATAAAAGTAAGGGGTTGTTTGGCCCCTTGGTTTGGAATCAGATGGGTTTGAATTTAAATTTTAGTCCTCAAATTTAAACTAGTACATTCACTTTCATTTTGGATGACAAATCAAATAAATTAAAAATTGAAATAATTTGGTTGATTTGACTAAAAAGATTAAAAATTTGTTTATAATTTTATGTATTAAATAATATTTTTTAGTCAAAATAATTAGTGTGATTTCTTATTGTTTTGACCGAATAAATATAGAATTTCTTTATTTTTTGTATTTGTAAAATAAAAATAAATTTTTTTATTACTCAAATAAAAAAATAGAAAATGATACATTTTTGTTCAAAGAATAAAAATAAATGAATAGATTAGAAATTTCCTTTTCATCTTTGTGTTTATCATTTTTTGTATGGGGAAAATATAAATCTCATTCCCTAGTAAAACTTGAAGAAAATAAATTGCAAAAGCTTATAAATTTGAATATATTTGATACATAATTTAGCTTTAATTCATACGATTTTACATAATTTTAAAATTTAAGTGTAAATTATACCTAGCGTACAAAATAGGATTTAAATATATATTTTTCATGTTTTTTTTCTTTGGTCACTCTAACTAGAAGACTTAGGATTTATTTGGATTGACTTAAGAAAAAAGTGTTTTTTTTTTCAAAAAATAAAAAACTAATTTTTATTTAAACTCTTTTGATAAAATCAGTTAAATATTATATTGCATATGCATTAGAGAAAGTCAACCATAACTATCACTAAATGTAACTGTACTTACTTTCGCTTTTCCATAACCATTTTGCTATGCTTATTTTGAAACCTAACTATTAGACACCTTTTAATGTTTTGCTTAACTGAAACTTTTGTAAACTCCATCTGATTACATAACTTGTTATATTTTGTGAATGATTTGTAATATTCCTAATTAAACCATTCATGTTAATTCAACTGTAATCAAATTATATCGAATGTTAAATTTTTTGTTTTTACATTATTGTCATGAAAATAAATAAGTTAAGAAATTGAATTAGATGAACAAAATATTTAAAAAATAAAATTAAATATTTTATATGATAAATTTATACTGACAAAAAAAAAATTTTTTTGCTAAGCCTAGAAATTCAAAACCAGAACTCCAAACACAAGCATTAGAAATCCACATTACCAATTTCTGCATTCAATTCTTACATTCAAATACAAACATCTGTAATTTTCAGACATCAAAATCCCATCAAATAAGTCCACATTCATTTAATTATCAAACATTTGATTTTGAACATGCACGTCAAATGCCCCTAAGAATAAAAAGTAGGTTGAAAGTTAGGTAAAGTGTCCAACTCCTTGTAGTGGCAGTTAAAAAGCAATTTTGTAGGCCAGGGTGCCCACAAATTCAAATGCATGCAGCCCTATCAAAGTGTCTAAATTTATGAGCTGTAAGAATACACAAAATGAAAATTGAGAATCCAACCACTTAGTACGGCCTTTCTCATCATATAACCTCAGAAAAAAGAATATTGCAATTTTGCAAATGTATCTAAGAGGACCACCAGACCAATTACTAACACATCAAATCATTATAGAATTGAAAAATAAAATTGAAAAAACTTCAACTCAACCAATTAAAATATGAATGTATGAAAAAATTTTGCAATATACAAGTAAAAGGTAACATTTTTGTTACTGCGAGAATCTTGGTAACAATTATATGAGCGGTTAGTTATAACGTTTTTTTAAATGGTAATGTAAGTCCTTTAAATTATGCATGTAATAGCTTAAATTTAAAATATATGTTTCAATTTCAAATGTCCTGTATAGACGATGACCACAGTTTACACATTAATTTATACAAAGTAACTAAAATTCTACTCTAGAATTCTACTCTAAAATTCTCTAGCTTTTCACACTTTTACACTCATGCAAGTTCAGAGTGTGTGGTAAAAAACACGTCAATGTGCAAATTTTGAGAAATATGATAAGTAATTAGACATATCACTTTTTTTTTGCATATTACAAATATGACAAATATGATAAGTAATTAAATATATCATACGACTATTAGATAGTCATCAAAAGGCTATCTGCTTTTAAATTTGTTGACTTTTACAATTTAGAAAATGTAGTAACATGAACTCTATTATCATAATTTTTTTTTTATTTTTGGAAACATCCTGTATATATATGTAAATATAAAGTAGAATCATAGGACCTTGAAGAGCATGATATACAGGGAGACCTGACATATTTGTAACTTTACATGAGTTGTATGTATAGTTGACATGTGATATGTCTCAATCAAACCAAATTTAGTGCGTTGGTATCACGGTTTTGCCCTTCTATGTATGTCAAAAACAATAGTTAACTTCAAATTTGGGTGTACTTTTGATGAGTGTTTAAAATATAAATTTAAAATAATAATAAAGTGTATTCAAATAATTGAAAGAAAAGTGGAATTGTATTTCATGTTTTGTAAATATATTTTTAGCGTAGATTTATATATAAATTCTAACTTAATAATTGTTGAAGTGTGTTTAAATCATAAAACTATTTAGAGTTATCCACTAAATATTAATACACAACAACCTATTATTATTTTATTTACAAACATGTTTTATATTAATTTTATTATAAGAAATTAGGACATTTTCAAAAGTAGCAAAATAAATTAAAATATTTACAAACTATAGTAAAATTTTAAATTCTATCGATGATAGTCTTCTATCTTTATTATAGTATATCAATGACTATAGTGATAAAGTAAGTATTTTGTCAAATTTACCACTTTTAAAATTTTTCCTAAAAGATTATTACTTTGCTACATATTAGGTCATATATATATATAAGAGAAATTGTAAAAAATTATTATTTTGCAACATATTAGATCATTTATTGTTTTAAAATATATATCTTTTTGTATAAAAAAATTGTCAAAAATAAGAAATTGGACAAAATATTTACAACATATAACAAAATTTTCAGATTCTATCAATAATAGAAATTGATAGACACTGACATGTTTCTATCAGTGTCATTGATAGACAGTTATATAAGTCTATCAATTTTTATCATTGATAGAATCTAAAATTTTGTTTTTGTTTTTAAATATTTTAATTTATTTTGCTATTTTTAAAGGTTGCTCCATTAATAACTTATAATAAATTAAATGATACATATTTTAATCTTAAAAATGAAATAAGTTTACAATATGAAACCTTGTATTTCTAACTGAAAAAATTAATTATAATTCTGCATTTTTGAATTTGAAACTAGGGATATGTTGTTTTAATTAAAATTTGTACCATTTAATTTGTATTACATAATCATAAGTCATACACACACACATATACATGTACGTGCTGTATATATAGTTTTTGGTCTCACTATCAAAAGAGTTTGTGGAAAAAGAAAAGAGTTTGATTTGTAAAAGTGAGGTAAAAAAAAAAAACTACATATGTAAGATAGGTGCACACTAGAAGAAATTTGGCCTTTAATATCGGTTTAAAACTGACATTAATGGCCTTTAGTGTCGGTTGACAACCGACATCTATGCTAGCATTATTAAAGACCTATAATGTCGTTTTTTCTTTGATGTCGGTTTGAAAACAACATTAAAGGCCTTTGATCTCATTTTAAAACCGATATTTTTTATGGTGTTATTGAAGATCTTTAGTGTCGGTTTGTTTTAAACCGATATTGAAGAGGCCAACAATGTCGGTTTAAAAATGACATTAAAGCCTTGGTTTTTAGTCCATTTTTAAAAATTTATTTTTATTTAATTGTTGCATTATTGTCCATTTCTTAATTCCGACATTGGATTCGTGTAGATAAATATTTTTTCTCACGTCAACGAATCAATAAATTTAATATTCATTTAGAAACTATAATATTTATCTTTTACATGTGTATACACAATGAAATCTTAATATTGTGTTTATATATACATTCTACAACAATACATGAAACATATCCTAATACAAGACTTAAATAAGAAATCCTAGACGCCTTTGCAGTCTTCAACCTTCAACGATTGCTTGGCTATCTACACAATCGCTTAGCTTTCAACTCGATATCACTTCAATCGTTCTACAAACAATATCTAAATCAACCATTTAATCTTTAGAATTTTAACAAGGTAGCTTTGAAAAAAAATGTGGAATAAAAACGTTTCTAAATACTATCATATAAGTCAAGTAAAAGATAAAAACGTTTGAAACTAAATCGATTAGCAAAGTATATGTAACGGAAGGTTGCAAGTATTAGTAAAATTAGGTGTAAAATTGAAGCAAAACGAATTGAAACATTGCAAGGAATAAGCATATTAATGCCAATGTGGGTAAAATTACTTGCATACTACAAGTTAGAAAACAAATTTTAAATACCTAAACCCATATCCTCCAATCTCTTAAAAAATAATTTTTCTATAAGGTAAATATAACGTAGAAATACCTTTTTCGAGCTAAAGAAATTGTCCTCGTCTTCGAGATCGCCAAAACCCGTCTTACTCCCTACATTTTTCATAAACACAGGCCAATCTCGCACCAACGATTCATTTCAAATAATGAAAAATTTTACCTGACTGCCTATTGTTATGTGTTCCATTAAAATTGCCTCCAAAATCATCAGATTTGGAACAATATTAGAACGATTAGGTTGCACCTCATTTCATATTGCTGAACCAATCCAAAACTTCATCGCTCATTATTTCCAGCATGTACAAACAATTCTAAGGAATCCCCATATCATAAAAAACAAGCATACCAACAAAACACAAAGATCAAACAATGAATCTCAAATCCACTTATCGATAACTTACATCAATTTTAATAAGAAAAGAACACAAAAAGCTAGACAGCTAAACAATATCTCAAATCCCTTATGATGAAAAAACCAAAACAAAATCAAACACAGATCTCCAGATCAAAGAAAAAAAAGAAGCAACAAGAAACAAACAAATACCTTCTTGTGAGAGTCCATTAAAGGAGGAGGAGGATTGCTGAAGTGATTGATCCGTTTAGGAACTTTAATGAGCTTCAAGACAGAGTAATCAAGATCCAAAACATTTAACATGTTCATATGTAGTTTGATTTGTAAGAACAAGATAGCTGCAAAACGAAACAAGTTGCCAGTACATCAAGAATCATAACTGCTAAAGATATACAAATTTGTTCTAGTGTAAAGAAGAAAATCAAATCAAAAGAGTAGATAATCAAGATGAGTAGCCTCAGTTGTCAAACCAATTCTATTAGCAACAAATTAAGGCACTAAATAGAAGAGAAAAAACCCATATAGCAACAAATTGAAGGTACCAAATCAACAACTTCAGAGACCAAATAGATAAAAATATGAAAACTAAGGCACTAAATCTGTAATTTTACCAACAGCTTCAAACACACATAAATTCCACAGTAACTCTTTGCTCATATTATTGTTGTACAACACCTATAGAAAAGAAAATGAAGGAATTTGCACAATCTTCAGATTTACCAATATTCCAATGATCTAAAGTTCATCTACCTATTTAATCCAAATTTCTCATCAAGATGAAAAATTTGGCTAAGTACAAAAAAGAAGAGAACCAAAACTATGATCCATAAAAAAAATAATGAATAGAATAGTTGGAATAAAAAAAATAATAAGAATAGAATACAGAGATCCATGAGAAAGTCATTACATAGAGCTTATAGTTCAGATAATTTTTTTGGGAAGTGCCTGGAGTTGCATCATTTTTCATTCTGACTAGTTTTAGGATTGGAAAAGAGTTGAACTTGTCTTTACTAGAAATAACATTAGTTATGACAAGGAAGTTATTGGCCATTACACGTTTCAAAGATTATGAAACTAAGAGGTGAGACCAAATAATGTTAAGTAGAAGGTACAGGGAAAGTCCTGTAGAGTCATGGCTTGAACTCAAAGAGCTCGTGAGAAAAAGGTTTGTGCCTAGACTCAATAAAAAAGAAGTATCTTTCTTACAACACTGGGGATCTCCTTCAGATAGCCATCCAATTTCAGATCAAGAACTCAAAGCACAAAATCTTCTCTTAAAACTACTTTTCCTTGGAAAGAAGAGAGCTCTAGTAGCAAGTTCAATAGACATACCGTAGATATTCGAAGCTCTTTGAGATCACTCTCCCCCATTTGCTTCAAGGCAGTCATATCAACCTGCATCATAAATCCAATAAACCTAAGATTTGCAGGAAGATGTGATATACCATTGAAAACAATTAGAGTAAACAAATATGACGATTGGAACTTTAACTTACACAACTTTGATTATAAAAAAAAATATCATATATATGATGGTGACAACAAAAATCTGAGGCTATATTCACAGATAAAAAACTTTAATGCATACACAACTATGATTAGAAAAACCAAATAATAGCATTTATTGCTTTGAAAGGTAACTCATTGATAAGTGATTAACCATTTTTATAATTCAGTAACTAAATATCCCAAGGGAGAATGACTAAAACCATATAGAAATTAGAACATACTAAATTGACACCAATGTGGGTACTTGCATCCTTGCATACTACACCCACTTAGCAAGGAAGAATACCGCAAGTTAAGAAGTTGGCCTTGAACATAATACAACTTGGAACAACTGTTGCACCATAATACACCTTGAGCTTTAAAAACACTATACAGTCATCAAACTAGTGAAATCTAACTCTAGTAACTACAATTTCCTTTTAAAAAAACAATTCAGAAGTTTAATAATAAGTTAAATAATATATTTTATGGAAGTTATGTTAAACTTTCTTATAAAATGAACATATCTTAGCTTCCCACATACGCACACACTCCCAATACACTAGCTCGGATAATCAAAATTATTTTCTCAAGATCATAATTTCCTTTCCACTAGAAACCAAACAAAATTATATAAATTCCAAGATCATGACATTTTCAAGGTCATAAAAATTGTTCTTCAAACAATTATTAATATTGGAAACGATCAACAAAATTAAACAGAATAAATACCTCGAAGATCAAGCTCCACAACAAACGGTTTTTTCATGGAGTTCATTGAATATACATTTGGCACTCAAGCAATATCTTTCAGAAAAATAAACAACAATAGAATATGAGTCACTCGCGGACAGGTAGCTTCCAGAGTGCGGGAAATGGGAATCTCTTCTCAAATTCTTTGAGCCTTGGACTTGACTATTTACCGTGTAGTGGGAGTAAATACTATTTATGTTGGAAGAAAGCCTAGAAGTTAATATCTTTCCTTATCAATGATCTTTGCTCCTCCTAATCTCTTCTTTATGGCTTCCAAACCTACACTCATTCATTGATACGTCTGATTTTTCCCGTCAATATTCTTTGAACCTGATTATAAGCCTCATGATGAGGTTGGGGTCGACATCCAATTGCTCCGATTTGAATTATTTGGAGGATGCCTTACTATTATATCAAAAAGATGGACAATCAAACCTATTTCTCGATTCAAATAATATTAGAAAGGAACAGAGAGAAACCATTTAATCAGCCCCATTTTTTTAACAAAATACAACAGGTTAAGCTCCAATTAGATTTTAGATATCTAAAAGTTTAATTTAACTGTTAAATATTTAACTTTAGATTGGGATTAATACTTGGTTAATTAATCATCAAAGATATGTTTTAACTTTTAGTATTTTAAAATGGTACATCAAAGTAATTTTATGGGAAATTTTTATAGGTATATGTTTAACTTTTAATCTTCCACTATTAGGTTAAGTTTTTCATACTCTTTCAACTTTTTCAACTTCTATGTCTAGTAGAAAAAACAACCAGGAGTAACACCTCATTACCAAAAGGAGTAAATGAATATAACATTGCAGATTACTTCACTTTTATTATAACGGTTGATAATCAAAATCAGTATAAATGTTATTGGAGTAAAACATTGTAAAAATAATTATTGAATTTCAGAAACATTTCTAAGAAGTAATAACAAACAAAGAAAACCATAAGTAAGAGTGATGTTTATAATTTTCATTTCTAAAAGCAAAAAACTAAACAGTAATCAAACAAGACTATGTTACACCAAACAACTCACCTAGTTTGCTCCGGTGACTATAAAAGCCACGTTTTCACTGTCAAGACTTTATAGGCCTGAAATAATCTGATATCCATATAATGCAATAGCGTTACAGATTTAGATAGAGAAATAAGTAATCAAACTAAAAATAGAGCTACGTGAACACTAGAACCAACTTATTATTGGTTATTCATGAACATTATCTAACTCTGAATGTTATTAATATTATTATAAACGGGTTGCAATGGTTGTTCAGTTAACACTCGCTAGAAATAATCAAATCAAACTAAATCTTTCTCAAATTCCAAATTTCATTGCAATCGCCTAAACCGGCAACATTTTCCATCCTCAGTCAAAACAGAGAGTATCAGTAAATGAAAGCTGAAAATAGGTTTACCTTGCGAGCTCGTCGCTCATGAAAATCCTTCAGAACTGATTCTCTATGAGCTGAGAGAAGTGCTCAAGTGGTGGAAGCGGGTCTTCTTTTGAGGGTTCAATGCGGTGTAGAAATAAGATGAGAGAGAAGAGGATTTTGGTTGAGGTTGAAAATAGCAAGGGAAGAAGATGAAAATGGGGAGCGAAATGAGATGGCATATGGAGAAAAAATAACTTATCCGACGGAGGTGGCGAGCATAACAGCTGAGCAGGTGGTGGTTCGATGAAGACAAGGCTGAGCACGTGGTGGTTCGACGACGAAAAAGCTAGGCTCACCACGAAAGCACAACAACAACTGGGCACGAGGGATTGGGTTGACGAATTCTCGTGCGGCGACTGTGAATAGAGCTAGGGTTGAGATGAGATTGAGAAGAGAAGCAAATAAATTGAAAACAGTGTGGGTTGGAGAGAAAAGAGTAAAGTATGAGAGGAGAAACAAAACTTTTTACAAAATAAAAAATATTTAAAATGTGCTCCTTAACTTTTTACAACATAAAAAAATATTAAAAATGAGCTTTAACGTCGTTTTTTAAAAAGAGGATATTTAATGTCGGTTTTAAACTGACATTAAAGTTGTCTCCTTAATGTCGATTTAAAACCAACATTAAACATCCGCCTTTTGAAAAACGACAGTAAAGCCCATTTTTCATTTTTTCCACCTGACATTAAAGGTCAGATTTCTTTTAGTGATGTAGTTGCAGGCCCTTCTCTCAAATTTGGTTAACCCTTATTTTGGGATTTTTAATAAACAAATCCTTGAGGGCTCCTAAATATCTTTCAAAGTTATACAACTGTCTCGTTTCTTGGGTTGGAAATGATGTGAAGGTTTAACTAATTCAATTCCAAACTCTTTTTAATGTTTAATCACCCCTTAGGATTACTATTCTGGTTTTAATTTTTAGATTTTCAAATTGTGTTTGCTTTTTCATGATCTCTTAATTACTCGCCAGGTTAATTACTCGCCAAGATAATGTAAGCATTGGAATTCGTCAATGATTAAAAAAAAATGCACACAATTGTTATATATTTTAAAATCTGTGGAGAACCAAATTGATAGAAACCAATATATAATTGTTGGATTTAGTATGTGCTCTAAATCTCCTTACCGTGTAGTTTGTAATTTGTAAATACAAAATTATTTATTTAATAAAATAAGAAGCAATAATTATGCCCATCTTTTTCTTCGAACTCTGCACCATCA
>JBBPDI010000005.1:12526209-12547611 GCA_037974545.1 Cucumis variabilis | reverse complement strand
GTAATTCTCTCCTACTCCTTTTCCTATTCCAAGAAGGAAAGATAGTTATAAATATGTAGAAGAAAACAGTTTTCTTTGAACGAATTTATTAAAAAAAAAGTCAAGACTTTTTCCTTTCTGCAAAAATAAAAAAAAAGAGTTTCTCTAAAAATCTCTATACCTTTTCCCATCCCAATTGGTCCCCACAAACCAATTTCATCCCAGAGGATACGAAGGTCTCTGACGAGTGATGTCGCAATTCGGTGGTTTACAGATTTAGAGATATCAACAAAAGTAAGTTTTCTGTATCTCTTAAATAAAAAACATGCTTAGTTTTATTTAGAATTTTGATTCTAAAACTTTTCCAATGTACTGGTATTTTAATATTTCCAATTAAATTGAGTAATGGTTCTTTAATTCTTTCGCTGCCATAGGGCTTTTATCCCTTCAATAATGACATGAAAGAAATTATTGAAGTTACTCTCCAATCAGAAATGCTATAGATAAGAAGTTGAAATTTGAATATGTACATATACTTTTTATTAACTTGAGAACACAAAAATATAACAGAATGATGCAACAAAGAAAAATGTCATAGACCAATTGAATTATTGGGAAAAAAGATTAGAAAGAAGAAAATAAAAATCCGACCTAAACTAGCAGAGCAACAAAAGATGCCATAAAAAATGGAAATTAATAAATTCTCCCAATCTTAGTAGAGTTTGATAAAAGGTTACGAAGAATGTCCATAGTGCATTCTACTTTCACCAGCTAAATAAAAATCTACTGAGGTCATGGTGCGGTTGGCAAATAAGAATTGTTGGTTGAAAAATGAACTTACTCGACGGTGGTGGCAGGCACATGGTGGTCGAAGCAATTTGGTGGTCGACAACACGAGTTTGAAGCTTTTCATGTGATCAAACCACATGACGATTGAAGCTTTTCATGCGAAGCTGTTCGACATGCAAAACGACGGTGGTGTTCGACGACGACAAGGTTGGGCACTTGGTGGTTTGACGACGAAAAGCCTGGGCACGAGGGATTTCTTGCCGCAGCAGTTCAAGAGAATAGATCTAAGAAAGAAAACGAGATAAGATTGAGAAGAGAAGGAAAGAAAGAGATGTAAATCGCATGGCTTGGAGTGAAAGAATAAAGTAAGAGAGAGAAACCATTAACTTTTTACAAAATTTAAAAAATTTAAAAAATTTAAAAGGAACTTTAATGTCGTTTTTTAAAAGGCGGATGTTTAATGTTGGTTTTAAACTAATATTAAAGTGTCCTCTTTAATGTTGGTTTAAAATCGATATTAAACATCTGCCTTTTGAAAAACGACATTAAAGCTCATTTTTTATTTTTTCCACCTGACATTAAAGGTCATATTTCTTCTAGTGCCAACTGATGTTATGGATACTCGTGAATGACTAATTTTCTACCGTTAGTCTATATTCCTAGAAACATAAATATATATATATAGTGAGAAGAGTGGAACTATGAGTCTTTAATGGACTGTACACACAATTATTAAATATTGATTAATGTGGTTAATGAGTTTAGCCAATTAATCTCCTACTATTAGAACTTCTTATATGTAGATCTATTAGGTCCTCTTTCTAGCTTGTAAAGGTATGAAGATTATTATGTCTTGGATGGAACTTGAAATATTCAAATTTACTTTGGAAAATATTAAAGTTTTATGGTAGTACATTCTAATATAAAATTAATATTCTAATTAAAATTTTATAATATAAATTTAATTTTTATATGATTTAAAATTAATTTACGATAGTAATTTACATGTAAGTTAATATTAAATATGTGGCAATTAATTAGTTGAGAAATATATTTATTTTATTTTATTTTATATTTTAATTTGATTAAATTAAATTGTTTGAACTAAAACAAAGGAGATGCTAATTTAAATATGGTTTAAATTAAATTATTGATTAACTTTGATTAAATTAAGGGATTTTTTAAAAAATATAACAAATCGGTAAAACATTTACACTGTATTGAACAATTAATTTTGAAAACGAAAAAAACCCTCAAGCTCACAATGAAAAATACTAAAAATGCTTAGTCGACACGCGATTAATCGATCATACGTGCATGCGAGTAATATTTTTCTAAAGGATCGTGAACTACAGTCGAAATGAATGATCTTTAATTGTTTAGGTGATGATACACAATTATGTAGTTCTTTTCAACGATGGGGAAAATGCTTCAAATTTAAACAATTGTGTTGACCATGTAATTAAACGACCGTGTTGACCATGGCAAACGATCATTTGATAATCATGAATAACCATCGAGTTGATTATGATAAATGATAATGTAATCCAATGTAAATGATCGTTAAAAACTTAAATTCTAACGATCATGTTGACCATGCTAAACAATCGTGTAAACTATGCTAAAAGATTGTGTTGACTATGGTAAGCGATGGTTTAGATCATGTTAACACGATTGTGTAGTTTATTTTAAACTATAAAAAAAGGCTTCAAATTTAAACAATCGTCAACGATGATAAATAATCGTGTTTGTTACACCCTGCCGCAAAACCACTTTATGTAATTTAAGGAAGGTGTGCCATCTAGATTATATATCAACACATATCTCACTGCGAGATAGCACGCTGAACTCATCATAGTTCTCAGACCCAAATTCTAATATCTTAAAAGTAACTTGAGGTAAAACGTACTAATGGTTTATATAAAATCTTATTTACACTAATACTAAGTTGGATTAATCATCCTTGAACTCCTATAAACTTGCCAGCTCCTACTTATCAAAATTCTAAGTCTTTGTATGTTTAAACATTTGTATTCCAAATCCACTAAACACTTAAATTATAATACTATTCGTCGAAATAGGTCTGAGATCAACCCGAGTTCACCAATTAAACCTTTTACTCTCTCTAACCTCAACTTGCAAATCCCCGAGATAGCCTTAAGATCCTTCAAATTTTCTCTTTTACCTTTAATCACGATCAGACTCGTCCTTGAGATAGTTCCGATATTTATTATGCACAAAGCTTTTGTTGATGAGGGTAATCAATAGATACATACATTCCATCACGGGTGCATATTCATGTGATGAGGATTTTACACATGTCTATTTTTCCACCCATAGAGAGTGAGGGCCTATATGAATGCTCATAGTTTCATCTCTCGTTATTTACAACTATAACAAGCGATGGCACTACTAATGTCTATAGGTTCGTCTTGTAAATACCATATCACAGGACAAGGACATAGTTAGCATTCCATTAATTCTTGTGGTATAGCAACTAAAAGGAGAAATGTTAAGTTAAACTAATAAATTGATACTTATGATTTAAGCTTTAAGAGATTTAATGTTCAATGCATGTTTTATAAAACTAGCCCTCACTAAGTCCTTTTCAATTAACCTTTCAAATGATTTCTCACATTTCCAAGTACAGGATTGTGTATCTCAAGTGTTAAGCTTGTTGTTGCTAAGTTAATCAGTAAAAAAGTTGAGTATTATAATTATTAAGTTTATGTATTAAGTTTGTTGTAAAGAGAGCTTGTACTGTAATTAGATTGCAAGTTGTTAAGTTAATAAAGAGGAGTGTTTGTTATCTTTTGTTGCATTGTGTTTATAAAAGTTAAGTTTGAGGTATGTTAAGTGATAGTTAAAGTTTTTCTGCTCACTAGGCATTCAGCGTGCTATCTTACAATTGATACATGTTGAGTGTCTAGGTGGCACATGCACATAAAATGGTTTTGGGGCAGGATGTAACAGTGTTGATAATGGTAAACGATCGTGATCATTTAATATGATATTTTAATGATCTTAATATTTTCAAATATGAGGAAGAAAGAAGAATAATGAAACAATGGTGAAGTAGTTTTAAAGAATCTTATTGAAATTGATGAAAAAGAAATAGAAGATTTAAACAGAAGAATAAATCGTTTAAAAATATAATAAATCACTATAAGAAAATATGTATTTTTCAACGCATAACATAGACATCCGGATAAGTAACATCGAAAAAAAAAAGCTTCTTCCAAGGTCGTAGAAGCTTCATCGGAAAAGGTTGACAATTTTGACGAGACATAAGGTGAACTTGGAATAAGGTAATTTAATAAAAAATTATAAACTTCTTGCGTCGGGAGAAGTTTACAATTTTTTTTAATATATATAACTTCTTTCGAAGTCGTTAGGCATGACATCAAAAGAAGTTTATAATTTTTTATTATATTTAACTTCTTCTGACGCCATTATGTATGACGTCGGGAGAAGTTTATAATTTTTTTGTTATATTTAACTTCCTCCGACACCATTCAAAACGACATCAGGAGAAGTTTGTAATTTTTTAATATACTTAATTTCTTCCAACGCCATGCGTAATGGTGTCAAGAGTTTCCCTTTAAAACCCATTTTTCAGACCTGTTTTCAAGATCTGAAAGACAGCTAAAAAACGTGAGAGAGAGAGAGAGAGAGATTTTAGACTTTCAAAAGAGGAAGAAGATTTCTATCATCGTCCATTGTTCAATCTTCACCGTCAAACTCCGTTATCTAGTCTTCACATTCGCTCGCTGACCTCGCCGATGGTAAACCATTCTTGTTCTTCATTTTTCTTTTTCTTTATTTTGGTTTAGGGATTAGAAATATTATTAAATTTGTGATTTTTTGTGTTTTTTATTATACGTCATAGGCCTCTCGGTGTGTTATTTTAATTGCCACTGCTGCCAATCCTTTTTTCACTTGTCGTTGTCGTCAACCTACTAGTATATAATTATTTTGTATCAATAATGTGTACACAATGTTCATTTTATTGTGGATTTGTTGTTGAATGTGTAAAATTTTGTTTTTATTGTTGATTTTTTTGTTCTTGATTTGTTCTTTATGTTCTCTATTGGTTGAATATTGCATATGCTTGATTTGAGGAAGAGGAACGTTTGATGTTCTTTCTTTAAAGACACTTGAATCTTTCAAAAACTAGGAAGTCTTCTTGTTGTTAGGAGAATTCTCTCTAGGCTCTTTGGAGCAAAAATTCTTGAACCGCCACTAATAAAAGAACTCCTCTATTTATAAAGTTTTTTGGTGAACTTTATGGACTTGGGCTTGGTTGGACCATGGATCAGGTCTCCTAGGTCCAACGACATGGATTTAGGCCAAATTTAGCATTTAGGATAAATTTTGCTTATTTTTTGACTCAATTGAAATTTAGCCCAAATAGATAATATTTAATTAGACAAAATAATTAACTTGATCTAATGATCATGATGAAAACACGTGGCGTCATCAAAATTAGCCAATTTATGTTTCAATTTAAATTTGGGACACATGCATGTCAACTTTTAATTAGTCCCAAATTTAATTATTTGCATTTTGCATTATTAGTTTGGTAAATAACGTAAAAAATCGACATATATAAGATGATCGTTGATGGTGGTTTGCATGGAGATACCCAGAAAAAGTCTTTGTTTGGTTCACATAGAGATGACCGTAGAAAGGTCTAAGTAACTCTATCATGTCACTTCTTGATTTCTTGTTGTATCATGGTTTGGTTCATATAGAGATGACCCTAGAAAGGTCTAGAAAACTTTAACTTGCCACTCTTTCACTTCTTCACGTATCACGGTTTAGTTCACATAGAGATGACCCTAAAAAGGTCTTAGACAACTCTATCACGCCACTCCTTGGACTTCTTTTTACATCATGGTTTAGTTTACCTAGAAATGACCTCAGAAAGGTTTATGCAATTCTATGGTTCCACTTCTTAACTTCTTCCTACATTATAGTTTGGTTCATATGGAGATGACCTCAAAAAGCTTTAGGCAACTCTATCGTGCCACTCCTTGACTTGTTCTTGCATCATGGTTTGGTTAACATAGAGATGACCCTACAAAGGTTTAGAAAACTCTATCGTGTGCCACTCCTTTACTTCTTGCTACATCGTGGTTTTGTTCAAATAAAGATGACCCTACAAAGGTCTATGCAATTCTATCGTGCCACTTCTTGTGCTGCATAATGATTTAGTTCACATGGAGATATCCATAGAAAGGTCTAGGCAACTCTATCATGTCACTCTTGACTCGTTATAGTTTGGTTCATATAGAGATGACCCCAGAAAGGTCTAAGAAACTCAATCATGCCACTTCTCTTAGGTGCAACATATTGGAGATGATGATCCTCTCAGCTACAACATATTAAAGATGAATGATCCTCTTAATTGCAACATATTGGAGATGAATAATCCTCTCAGCTATAACGTATTGGAGATGGATGATATTCTCGACTGTAACCTATTGGATATAAGATAAGCATCAATTTCAAGGCAAACACCTCGAGTGCTCGACTATGTGAGGTTAGCCAATGCTACCCAGGGCCATGGGATGACCTGCGAATGTGCACGCAGCATGCTCATGACAGTGTCATGGCATGTACAGTGGCCTTGGGTCAAAAACAAATTTTTAAAGCTTTTGAGATTTTTGGTTGATTTCTTGATATTCTCTAAGTATAAAAAACTCAATAAAGAAAATTAATTCCTTTCTTTCATACCAAAAAGATGAGGAGGAAATTCTAAGTTAAAGAGTCGTTATTGAAAAATCACTATGTGAATATAAACTGATCATAGAGAATAACATAGAACATACGAGACTATGTTCCTTGTTCAACAATAAAGGTGCAATTCATTGTGTCTATGTGGAGAAGGGTACAGTTAGAATTGTGCCTATGTTGAGAGAAGTACATCATTGATGGTAAGGTATACCAACACCCATGTTTCATGTTATGAGCAAGTTATAGATTAATGATCAAGTAAACTTTATGATATATATTTCAAACATTTATAAGGTAAAGTTACATGATTATGAAATTTATTTAACTGCTTAAATGTTTATAAAAGCCAAATGGTTTATGCACAACTATTTAGAAAAGCATGTTTAATAAAACAGTCAATCACTGAGTCTTTTGACTTATTCTTTCAAATATTTTCTCACTTTTTAGGTAGTGATCATTGTTCTGAGCTTTCCCCACAGCTGTTGTTCGCTAATTGTGAGTTAAGGTTATTTAACTTTACAGTTAGCACATTTATATTTTACTTTGAGTTACAAGTTGTGGGCCTTGTTTGCTAAATTGTTATCAAATCTATGTTTCAATTAAGTTTATGTCAAAGATTGCAGCTAGTAGTCCAAGTTGTTAGCAAAGCATTTAGCTTGGTTTGTTTCTTTTAAGCATGAATTATTAGTGTTGTGGCTGCTGGTTGATTCAGGTCAGGTTGATTAGGAATTGTTGTAAAATTATGGTAGTGTTCGTCAACCCTCACACCCCTTTTAGGGTCAGGTTAGGAGTTAAAGAAGGAACTTCAGGTGAGGGTATGACTATCACGCCTATTCCAAATAGGCGTTTCTCTCAACACTTACCATACTACATGGTACATACCGAACACCTAGTAAGCGGAAGAACATCTATTTTTGAATGATTGCAAAGCTTGAACAACAAGCCTTCTTAACATAAAGCAGTGGAGTACAACAACTTAAATTTTATTAGCTTGGCCTTATCACCTAGTATTTAATACTTAACTTAACAATGCCCTTTAACTACTTACACGATAGAGACAATGTATCAGAATTAGTACGAACTTCTCTTTCTTTATTAACTCAACACTTTACAATAAGTATAAACAACACTTAGACTTTCCCTTACAACAAGACCTAACCAAAATCTTCAAACCTCCCTTTGTCTAGCACAACTTTTCCAACTTGGTGTCTAGTTTGCTCACCTCAACATGTAGCAATGCACCTTATTTTCTTTTTGCCACTAGGGTGACTCTTTGCGTCGAGGTCTTTTAGGAATCCAAGACCCCTTTCTTCAACCCCTTCTCCTAATTGAGTCATCAACATCCATCCCTAGGAAATCCTCCAAAGTCTTCTTTTTTGCTTTTTGCCACTAATGTTGCTCCTTGTAGAGGTAGAGGTGTAAAGGTGGCACTCTCTCCTCCGCTTAGATTGCCCAACTACCTCTCTTAGCAAATCGTATTTAGGGATACTCTTTCGCTGACTCAATTTTTTGGCTATCTGGCTCACCATGTTACTTCTTACCAACCTGGGTATTACACTCTCCTGCCTTCTAAGTCAGGCCATCTACGTTAAGGAGCAATTCGCTTACCAATCAGCTTCTTATGCTTATTAAAAATTTCCATGGCTAATGCATCATGTAAGACTACAGAAATACTTTGTCTTCCCTCCTTAACATGGCTACACAACCTCAAAACTAACCTTTACATAGCCTCAACTCCTGATAACCTGGGGAAGGGAAACACTTAAGACGGAAGTCAAATGGACTCAGTGAGCAATGAATTTTAAGAAAAACATTTTGGGAAATCACTAGAAATTCATAAATTAGTAAACAATAAGCCACAACACATAAAGTTCGTCATAGCAAATAGTTAATGCACATTGCATAACCACCACCAATTAATAACCACACAACGAGTTACCAACCAGTACAACAATCATAATCGCAAGCTCAAACTGAGACCTGGAAATCTCCTGTCACCGAGTTGGGATTTGCTGTCACCAAGATCACGCGAGTTACCTGAAATATCCAGCAGCGTTTGGCCACATTCACTTTCTTATACCTAGGAGTTACACTTCACCAGAGTCTCATACGCTATCACAACAAGTCCATTCTAAGACCTGAGAATCTCCCCTCGCTGACTTGGGATTCATACTCAACCAGCGTCACACGATATGTCTTATCGTCTCTCGATATGCAACCATTAAAAACTTTAAACAGAAAGGTCAGTCTTTCCAACTTATTTTTCTTACATAATATAATAGTAGTAACAATATCAAATGCGAAACATTGCGAAGGAATACCTTCAGATAATCATCGACAAAATACCTTTTTCATGCATCAAGTTTACAAACACCACATTAACTCTTTTTGTAAGTCATCCATGAAACCTTTTGTCCATTAATGAAAGATTCACGAATATTTTACCTATAAGGAGTACTAAAAAACAAACATTTTATACAAAGATACTTGGTTGGGTTTAGGACGAATCACTTGCAACATTTATTTATAACTTGTAAACAAACATAGAAAAGAATTAACAGTAAATAACAACTCAGAAATCATGTTGAATCTTGTTTGTCACTCACACACATACTTAGCCTCAACTTCTTCCCTCTCTGCTTTTGGATTCATCGTCTCTCGTAGCGGTTTCCCTCAACCAGTCATTTAGCATTACGAATCTCTCTTTTCCATTTTCATTTGAAAATCTAGCTTTTTTTAACAAAAGAAAAACTTTCTTTTCCTTTCGTCCTTTAGCCCTTTTTATAGTGACCTCAAACATCTAAGGGTCACTTCAATACTTTACATGTGTCTCCTTGCCGATTTTCCACGTCAAGCAACCAACCCAAACTCGATATATAGGCTAAAATGCGAGCGGCCATTTGATGTTCCCTTGAGATGCCAACCTTATCTCCTTAAGAAGCCAAACTCTTTAAAATGCACGACTCTCTTTATCTTTTTAGGAATCTACAAACATTTACTTTTCCACATAAAGTCGTCTAGTCTTGTCAATAGGACACAGACTTCTTGCCGAACTCCCTTAAGCATAAGTCTTCTCAAATTACTACATTAAACGTGGAACTCTTGGCATCCAACACAGGCTTCTTTTTTGCTATTTATTCTAATCGTGTCGCGTATACTCGCACGATATAACTTAGATAGGTATTCCTCTTTGCATCGCTTTTTTCCTATTTTTCGTGCTTCCTTGCATGTCCTATATCCTTATCTGAACTGACTTCTCTACAAGGATCCTTTCCAACCAGATGACCTTTCTTCGGGTTAGGGCCTCACGCATACTCCTTTCGTGAAATTTATTCTACAATCAGAAATTACTTCATTCAGCACCCTTGTCGCAGGGTCTTTATTGCGTTGGCAGTACGCGATCAGAGCCTTACAGTGACAATGATCCTTTCAGTTGTAGTTGTCTATTTAGTACTTGGACTAAGTAACTTCAATTATGTTTGATATGAATGTGATACGTCACCAAGTCAGGTCCTTGCACATAATGCACTCCTTGTGACTCTTTGTATAGCATGATTTCATTCTAGGCGATGTGTCATAGGCCATGATCATAGTCATGCGAAATGCTCACAATGTACCTTTTCACCTTGTAATCCCTAAGTCCTCGTCGAGTACAAGTTTTCCTATTGCTTATCCAAGTGCAAGCGAAACAGTAAGTTTACCTAGGTGATCCAGGGTTGAACACAGGAAATTGTTTTAGATGTTCGTTTTAGAATTCACTATTCATTTAGGCAAGTTAAAAGAATTAAAGAATAAAAATATAAGAATTAGCTAATTATACAGCAAAGATTTACGAGACGAGAAGAGGAGAAAGTTGTGGAAGTATGTCTAACTTGTAGTAATGGAACAAAGGTAGGAATGTGCGCGTGATATCACTTGAATAAGTATAGAGATAACCTTGACGAGATCTAACTTGCTAAGACACACTTGGGATTAAGGCATGCTTCTCTTTAATGCATATATGCCACACATGATTCCTTTTCAACAATCGATGTGACAAATATGACTAAGCGAGTTATCTCTAGAAGAAACCCCTTATCCATCTTATACTATCTCGTGATTAAGGACTTTTACCTCTTGGTAACCACTGTCCGCACTTCCCCTCCTTTTGAAATCCAAATGTTAGAAATACTTTCTTGGAGAGGCAAAGTTTTTCATCCGTGCTAATTAAGTTCTAGCTACTATCTCTCTCATGCAGTTAGCAACTTATGTTGGTCAAGCAATCACTAAAGCACAATTAACACGTTAAAGATGTATAATTGACTTTACTTACCATGAACTATCACCTACTCAAACCATTGAAAACACATAAACTTGAAGAAGAGGAGAGAGAAAGGATTACATGGCTATGTTTATACAAAATAATCAAAGAATGTGGATCATGGACTTATGAACAATATGTAAAACATGAGGTGTAAAACATAAATGAAAACAATAAAATAGAAAGAAGAGAAAGTGGAATGCTATTACAAGTTACAGAATCAAAAGATATTCTTTCTCTTCATCACAATTACATACTCTCTAGGTAGCTCTCTCGAGCTCTCTCTGTATAAAATTCCTTTTGTCTATTTGGATCTTCTTGGCCTATTCGGGCCTTCTCCTCTTGGTGGAGACGAAGTGCTTGCATAAGCTCTTTTCCGCGAGAAACTTCTATTCTTCTAAGTGTGTCAACGCTATCATCTGATCCTGAAGTATCACATCATCCCAACTACAATTCTTGTCTTCTTGTGAGCTTTTCTCGCTTGATGTTTAGGTTCCTCACTTGGAATCGTTGATTGCCAAGCGAGATTTATCATATCGCCTTTGCGCAAGGTGTCATGTATGAGTTGCTCATTTCTTATTTTCTCACTTGTCCTGTGTTTAAACATGATAACCACGTATAACAGGAATGACATTTATATAAGTTGTATTTCTAAATATTTATGTATTTACAACTTAAGTCATGCATTCTGATCATCTTCTTATGCATTTTAACCTCCTTATTCTAAAAAAGGCTTTAATAATGATCATTCTGCCTGTTATCAGCTGTAACATATTGGATATAAAGACCCTTTCGACTGCAACATATTTGAGATCATGATCCACTAGTTTACAACATATTGAAGATGATAATTGTAACCCTAGCTACTTTATGGATACCCAGTAAAGTGGTGAATAAATTAAGATTGACTTTTTAAAGGAAGAAGTTAAAAGAGAAAATTTGTTCAAGTATTGAAGGATGAGATTCAAAGTGGGCGGCCAAGCAAGGTGTGCTTGGCGTTTAGGTTGACAAATTTAGCTAGGCGAGAAAGGTGTGCTTACTAGGGATAAACATCTTGAATTTTGAACTTTGCCCCCAATTTGTTGTGATTCCTCCAGTAGAGATGAACATCTTTCAATTTGGAAATTTATTACTCAAAGGATCAACAATATTAATTTTGTAAAGCCACATGTAGGTGATTATGACACTTACTTTTATGTAAAATTTCTATAGATTGAATTTAAAATTCTTTAAGTTGCCAACGTATTATTTATAATATAGAAATTAAGTCATCACGTAGTTCAACTATATATATTTTTTTGTTTTTTTTTATTGAACTAAACTTAAAGTTTTCTTTAAGCTGCACATATACCCTTTATAATAAAGAGATCGCGACATTACGTAGTTCATTTAAGTTTTTTTTTTTGTTATTCACTTTTTAAGCTCTTGTGGACTAGACACCATGCAGTTTAGGCTCTTGTAATAAGGAGATTTGTATATTTAGAAGCTCATATTTACTTCAAGGGCTTGTTCACCTCCTTCATTTATATGATTATTGAATATAATATGTCTTGGTGTTACCATCAAGAAACCTTCGATATCTATGTCAACAGAAATCTTCCTCTTCATGTGTGATGGGACACATTTGGGAATCTTCTTGTTGTCGTCATTGTTTTTTCATGTTGTTCGATTGTTATCTTAAGTCGATAAAAAATAGATGTGCAGACACTTAGCCTTTTGGAGGCTGAAGTTTGAGTAGAAGTAGACTTTGAACATTGGTCTTCTTCTTCTTTTGTTGTCACCATACTTGATCTTTAAAAGACTGAAGGTCAAGTAGTTGAAGGGATGATACGATCAAAGGGTAGAAGTTTTGCTTAATTTCCTTTGAATCATCGACTTCTTCAAAAGATGCATGGTTGTTGTCGACTTCTACTATACTGATAACATGACATGTAACGACTTCTAATACTTTCTTTAAATGATCATCAAGGAAGCTTTTTAAAAGAAATTTTGTCAAAGTTACAAGTTGTCTCGTGGTTGGTGGAAGTCATCATCTTCCTCTTGCACATGCTTAGGTTTCCACACCTTCTTGTTTTTTTCCCTTCATTTTATGAGGATTGAGTCCTTTTAACTACAAGAAAATATGTACTTTCCGACACACAACACTGACATCGGTATAGGTAAATATAATTTTCTTTTTATATTTAACTTTTCTCGACGCCATGCATAATGGTGTTGAAAAAAGTCTATGATTTTCTTATTATATTTAACTTTTTCTAATGCCATGCATAACGGCGTCGGGAAAAGTCTATAATTTTTTTATAATATTTAACTTTTTTTGACGCCATGCATAACAGTGTCGAGAAAAGTCTATAATTTTTTTATTATATTTAACTTTTCCTGATGCCATGTGTAATGACGTCGAAAAAGTCTATAATTTTTTATAATATTTAACTTATCTCGACACCACAACTAATGCATCCGGAGATCTCCGTTAAAAACTCACACCTTGTTTGTAATTCACATATTTGCAAAGGAGAGAAGAAATTAAGGGGTTGCGAAAACTGAGGGAGAAGAAAGGGTTACGAAAATACGCCACCCCCGTCCTCGTCGTTGGTCATTCTCTTTCGATGCTGCCACTTGTCTATTTAATGAATAGATCCGATCACGACTTGGAATATGGAATTCAAAGGGATCAAATAGGAAATGATACTCTGAATCATAGAACTATAATGAAATATACGATCAACCAACATTTATCAAATTTAAAAAAGGGTCAGAAGAAATGGTTTGATCCTCTTATTTTGATTTCTTGGTGAGTTAGTAGCATGATTTATCACATTGCATCTTTTTTTGGTAGTTTCTAGTTTCAATTATATTCTTCCATTACCTTAGTTTTCATTCGATTTCGACGGAAATTAGATAAAGATGAGTTTTTTTTTTATTTTAACGGGGATTCGACAAAGATAAGAATAAGGTATTTTTTAAAAAGAAACATAGAGGATCTCTCAACACATAATTTGTGAGTCAAAAGATCATAGAGGATATCCCTATGCCGTTATGGACAGCATCGGGATATCCTCTACTGACACATTTCTCCCAACTCTTGTCCCGATAAACTTTTTTACGTCGGGACATCCTTTCTCGATGTGTTTTGTATATCTCCTGATACTTGTGTGCGTTGGGAGATCCTTATTTTCTTGTAGTATTTCCATGCTTTTGATGACAATGGTACTCCTTTTGAATGTAATTTGGTTATCTTTCTTTTCGACGAGGCACAACTAGCTATCCTTCACCACCATCTACAACGAGCTCTTCTTTATTTTAAGAGTTTGTCGTCATGATCATTTGATGGAATAGAAAAATTATTGATTCAAAAGTCCCAAACTGAATCAAGTTTTTTCTTTAATCATAAAACTGTTGATGGTGGAACATTTGAAAACATCTCGACTGCAATATGATTCATCTACAGTACTTCATCAATATCTAGCTCGATCTTTTATTGCACGAGCCAACTTCAGAATTAGCTCTTCCAATATGAAACACTTTTCAACATGATGACTAATGACCCGATGGTACTTTCAGTAGTTAGGATCATCTACTTTTCTTGTTTGTTTTAATCATTTGCATTCTAACAGCTGAATAAGTTGTTTCTCTATCAATTGCTCCAACATGTCTTTCTTTAAGAGTTAGGTGTTATTTCTCATCGCCATCATGCTTTCTTTCAACTTCTGTTTCTTTTCCTTTAGAGAAAGATTTCAATGGAATCACATGAACAACCATAGACTCATTTATGATACTATTGAGGACCTCTTTAATGTCATTGAATTCATTCTTTTTATTTCCCATTTTTTTAACCAATAAATCTTTTACTCCACTATTGCCAATACATAGCTTTATACCATGGGCATGGTTCACCAACTCTTTAAACCTTTGAGGTTTTATTCCCCGTAAGGTGTAAAGAAACTCCTAGTGCATGCCTTGGGTGCACCTCTTCACTGCAGATAGTTTTGTGAGCTTGTCTTTGCAATCAAAACTTAGAGCTCTCGATCTGTTTATGTAGTCGATGATCGACTCTCCTTTCGACTGCTTGGTGTTTGTTAACTCCATCATGCTAGCAACAGGCTTAGTGTTATAGAAACTATTGAGGAATTTTTTTCCAGTTGTTCCCAACTTTCAATCTCCTCTAGCTCCAGATCGATATACCACTTGAAAACATTTTCTTTCAAGCTTTGAACGAACTACCTAACTACTTGGTCTCCTCTTAATCTTGTGTTCTCTCGCATGTTTCAACAAATTGGGCAATATGTTGCTTCGAGTTGCCCTTTCCATTGAATTGCTGGAACTTTGGGGGTTGGTACCCAACAACCATCTTTAGGTCGTCGATTCTCTTGGTATATATGGTTTAGAGTACGTAAAAGAAATTTATGGTGGTCTTTCATATTGAGCCTTTATAGAGCTTGTAATCATATCCCAAAGTTGTTATTAGACTGCTAAGGAGGCGACAGAGATGGTTGTTTTACCCGATTTTCCTGCAAGACAACTTTTTCTTTATCATTATCTTTGACAACGAAAGTTTAGATCGACTCGACAGTTTCAGGAGCCTTCATTTGATCTCTCAAGGCAGCAATTTCATGATCTCGCTCCTCAACAGCTTTCATTAAGAGATTTATTTTTCTCTCCATCTTTGCCATGGGTGCTTCACCTATTACGTTTGTCATCATAACAAGCACTAACTCAAGGTGTGATTCTTTGTCTAATAGATCATAAGCAAAGAGCAGTGTTATTGAACAAAAGATTTTCTTTGATGACAATCTCACCTTTAATATATTCCATAACCAGTTCCCAACTTTTTTATGTGAGTACAAAACCTTGTTATTGTTCTTGCATGCTTGTTCTTTGAGTGACTTTGGGTGATAGAGGCAGTGTAAGCATCATTTGCGTCGTAGCTTTGGAAGCAACTTTTCTTAGTGTCATTGGTTGGTTTGTATATTTGAGTTTCAAGAAAGAAATGAGAGGTAGAGAGATCCCGTTGTGCGTGCCAATTTGTTCACATGAGGTTTTTAAAGAAACATGATTCATGGAGTTGAGCTTTTATTTATGTTATGTTTGTGTTGAATTCATGCGATGTGGTTCAATCTCTAGTACTTGATCCTCTGACTCTCTCATGGTTAAATGTGTACGCTTGATTTGAGGAAGTGGAACGTTTGATGTTCTTGAACTTTGAGTCTTTGAAGAAGTTTATGCTAGAATGTTTATACTAGTACTTTGAGTATTTGAATGTTTATGCTAGTACTTTGAGTCTTTGAAGAATGTTTATATTTTCAAAGAACCTTGAGTTTTCATGTGTGGTTCAACCAGTTAGAATATTTGTAAGCCCATGGATATTTTATTTGATCAGTTTTGTCTTCTTGATTGTCATGGAAAAGAACGTTTGTTTTAAGCAAAGGTTGTGAAGAATATTCTGATGGAAAAAAGATTTTATTTGGCTCCGCCCCAAGCCCAGGATTCAGATCACTACATTCCTTATGACCTGGCAGGTATCATCGTTACTATCCTTAAAGGCTAGTTAGAGTGAAAGCTTTCCCCACAAACCAACTATGATTCTTTTCAGCATGTTTTATCCTCACTCATATGCATCTTAGGATGTCACCCAACATAGAATTGGGTCAAGCTAAGCACACTTAACTTCGGAGTTCCTATAATCAAGCCATCAAAAAGGAAAGTGCACCTTGTTGGTATAGGTATTAACTTTTAATTTTTTGAATTCTTTATTAACATTACTTTCATGTCCTCGGGATCTCTTTCATTCAAATGTGACGCTGGTTCATTCATGTCTCCCTCCTAATCTTGGACGCTACAATAGTTTTATGAGGAACGACTTCACCATTGAATAGTTGGTTTCATAGAACCCAAAGTGTGTAAGTCCTCTCTTAATGATGTGATTTGTTGTTGATACTTGTATCGATTATCGTTTAGGCTGATATTACAATGTTCCAAGTTCAAGCTTCTGTGGTATGATGATTTAAAATATCTTTTGTTTATGTCTTGATTAAGGACATGATTCAAGGGGAGTTTCTCCAATATACTACCTTAATATGTTGATTGATGAGATGCTTGATTAAAGGGGAGACTTTGGTTAATCAAATCTATCTTTGAAATAGTTTAGTGATAGTGTTACTAGCTGTAATATTGTATCATTGATAGTACTGAGTGAAGAAGATTAGTGTGAGACTCTATACCAAAGAATCACAGTAGTTTGATTATGATTTATATATCAGAAAAATAAAATCTCTAATCTTGGGTTAAGGACCCCCCAGACGTAGATGTTGTGTCATCATCCAATGTCTTTTTTTTCCACTATCTTTACTTATTGTTCAGATTGTTGTATTCTCTCCTATTAACTGTGGGTTCTTCTAAATCACTGTCGTTGTTGATTATCTCACTGTTTTATCACAATCTTTAGGAGGAGCTAGGAAGTCTTCATGTTGTTGGGAGAATTCTCTCTAGGCTCTCTAGGGCAAAAATTTATGAACCCTCACAAATGAAGAAACTCCTTTATTTATAGAGTTTTTTTGTGAGCTTTATGTGTTTAGGCTTGGTTGGTTCATGGATCATGCCCTCTAACCCCAACCATATATATTTGAGTCTTATTTAGCATTTGGGCTAAATTTTATTTATTTTTGGGCTCAATTGAAATTTAGCCCAAATAAATAAAATTTAATTGGACCAAAATAATCAACTTAAATCCAACAGTTATGATAAAAACACATGCGTAATTAGAATTGACCAATTTATATGTTCAATTTCACTTTGAGACACATGTGATCAATTTTTAATTAATTCCAAATTCAATTATTTATATTTTTGCCATTAGTTTGGTAAATAACCTAACAAATTGTGATTGGCTCAAAATTCATCATTGAAAAGCTTCGTTCTCATAATTAATAAAGTAATATTGGTAGCTTCAAAGTTTAATTAATGGGAAAATTTTAAGCTAACCTTGGATGTTCTTCAATAGTTGTTCTTCCGAAACATGGATTTTCTCAAGGAATTTTCCACATTTCTTCTCTCAAAGAGACACAAGATCAACATAAGAGTAGATGTTTAGAAGAGGTCTAACATAGAGGATTTTGTTGACAGTTCTTGAATCATCCACAGCTTTTATAATATAGGTGGCAATATCATGTTCCTCATTGAATATTACTAAAAATACAAATAAGAAATATAAGTAATTATGCTAGATATTGTTGAAAACTATTTGTTAATATTAATATCAAATTATAAAAAAACTCAAATTGAAACTCTTTAAACATCAGGGAATAAATTGGAAAAAGAAATTAGTAGTCCGAAATATTTAAAATTGCTAAAAACATACATATTTAACAAACATTTAATTTATTTTTAGGTGTTTCCAAATGTATTCAAGTTCTTGTCAAAATTATTGATGATTGTATTATGATTATTTTTAGGTTACCTTTTCTCAAAATACAAATTCACCATCCGTGATTCAGTGGTACATAAAGGTCAGTTGAATCATGTTATATAACTTTTGTCATCAACATGGATAATATTGGATAAAAGAGCTATACAAAGGAGATTAAAAACAACTTATTTATTTATTTTGAGTTTAATAAAAACCCGAATATGAGATTTGAGAGAAAAAATCTCTAACTTTATACACCATCATAGTACCTATAATTTTTTATTTATTTATTTATTTATTTATTTATTTTGAGAATATTGTTGAAGATCAAACATCCAAAAAATTAATGAATAGACGACCTCACAATTTTTTATAAGTATGATGCATGCACTATGTTAGTTTTTTTTTTATTATACATTAGTTTAGAGAACTTCCAATCTCATCTTTTGGTTCATGTTTTTCTTAAATGATATATTAGAGTCGGTAGAGCCAAAACATGATAAATGATCAACAAAGTTAATTGATGTAAGATTGAGAGAAGAGTTGAGTTAATTACCCTTAGAATTTCCATCTCCTAAGATAAAGACTTTATCTTTAGGTGGAGTGGAAGCTTGGAGATCATAAGGCTAAGCCAAGGAAGGAAGAAACCAAGCAGAACAGAAGTTAGAGGAAATAAAGGTAAAGGGAATATTAGCATCCTTCACAGCTTGACGAATTTGAGCCTTCGCATTGATAAGTGATTTTGCTGGCTCAACCCCATGCACACGATCCACATCACTCCCATACTCCGAAGGCAAAAATCTCTTAACAAAATTAAAACCACATATATGATAAGATAATAATAAGTTATTTAAAAGGAAAACAAAAGGTAGTACTTTTTACTAACCAGCTTAACCTTCTCAAGATAGTAATAAGTGTTGCAATTTCTATTCTATAGGTTCAAATTTGGTTAATTTACTTTTCATTTTCACAAACCAAAATACATAAAGCTTAACTTAACAAACATATAATATATATTAACAACAAATAGATTAGTAGTTCTAAGTCGTTCAACTTGCTATTTTAATACTACTACTACTAATAATAACAACAACAATAATAGGTTTCAATATCAAACAAAAACTCAACATTAAATTTATTATATTGCTGTTAGTTGTATACTATTGTTCTTGAGGTTAGAGTAAAAAATCATAAAACTATTAATGGAATAATTAACAAGGAACAATGAAAAAACAAAACTTAAATTTTGTAGAGACTAAATACAAATATATTAGAAATTTTGAAAAACTATTTGTAATTGTACTTTCAATACATTTAATAAAAACAATGACAATGATTTATAAACTTTATGCAAAACATTTTTACCAGATTGACTTAAATATTAAGAATTTGAGAAGATTAAGAATCAAAATGAAAAGTAGCTACAAAATTGAACATAGCTTGAAGGTAGTTGGCATATTATATATAAGATTAAATATTACTCGTTTGGTATATATTTTTAGTAGCTAAATATCACAAAACTAATAATGAGACTTTTGACCTTAACATTGCCTGCTTCTTTGATGGCCGAGATGATTCTATCTTGATCAGCAACCAGATCGTTACCAACAGTCGATATTACCACATCCACTTGTTTTATAGCCTTAACCAGACTCTCGTGATCGTAGAGATTGCCCTAAATACAAAAAAATGAGATTAGAAACTCTAAATTCCCCTCCCCTTTTTAATTTCCATTAACAATTAGAGGTTCAATAAACTTGACATACAGATACGAAAATGACTTTCAAGCTCTTGAAGTGGTTGATAATGTGAGATTTGGTTGGATCAGAGAGAGTAGAATCTCTTAAAAGAGCATAGGTTGGATGGCCAGCCTTGGCGCTTGCTTCAACCACAAACTTACCCATATAGCCAGTGCTTCCTATGAACAAAATTTTGCATTTGCTTTTGGTGGCCATTTGTTTGATCAAAATTTTAGTTAAGAACCGGAAGGAAATTGTCAAACCTAAACACTACGTTGCTTCCACATAGTTTTATAGGGAAGAAGTCCTCGATTTTCATAATTAAGTTAAATTGTGAAATTTGGTCCATCTAATTTAATCAAAAATTTGATTCTATTTTTATTGGTTTTGTTACGAAAAATCTAGCAATAAAGATAGAAAAGAACATTTTTAGGTGTCAAGTAAGATAGCATATATATGACGCTTTTTATACGTGTAAAGTAAGATAGTATAGTTGACGTTTTTTACGTGTCAAGTAAGATAATATACTTGATTCTTTTTATATGTCAAATAAGACAATATACTTGGCACCTGTTACATTTCTCATTTCCCATTTCCTGTATTACATTCATTCAAATAAAGATAAATTCACCAACAAAATAAACGTACCTCTCCAATCAACAATAATTTCATTTTTCAACAATAAGTCATGTGTACATAATTTACAATAATATTATACAACTAGTATGACTATTCATGTCTCTCCACAAACTACTATCAAGTTACAAAGATAAGGTACAAACAGTACAAGGTGCAAACGCAATGATCCAACGTGTTTGTGTAAGTGATATGCAAATGATGGTATCCTATGCAATGAGTTTACATAAGACCAAACCACGAAATAGTAACCACTGGATGTAACTCTGTTAATTAGTTAGGTTTCTATTTCATTAGAATGTCCTAGGTAGTTACTTAGTTTTAATCTTGTGAGTGTATTATGAAATCTTGTTCGCGAGGGATTGTCCTTTGATTTGAAAGAATGAGAGTGGCCAGATTGCTGACTGAATATGCTTATAATTTTGGAGACAAGACCAAGTGGAGAGCTCAGAACATAATTACACAAGATTAAATTCATTCCTTTCCGACTTTAGGGTAAGTAGATGAGTGTTCCCTTAAATGGTGTCTTTAGAACTTAAACAAATGGCTCTACCCTCTCTATGGCACGAGAGGGATTTCTATTTATTGGTTGGACCATGCACAAGTTTCTCATTAGAGGAGCACTGATATTTAAGGACTAGAGGTAACCCAGGGGTAAAACGGTAATTTGATCCAGCTGGTATTACGAACACTCATGAAGGACTAACTTACTGTTATTGGTCTATATTTGTGACACAGAAATATATCTACAGTGAGAAGAGTTCAGTTGTGAGTCTTTAGTGGAGTGTACACATAGTTAACGAATATTGATTAAT
>JBBPDI010000005.1:12498549-12526109 GCA_037974545.1 Cucumis variabilis | reverse complement strand
CATTGTTGCTCTGCTATATGTGTATATATATATTTTTCCTTTTCTTTTTATATATAGTGCGCCTTATGAAAAAAAGCTCGCGCCTTTTTGTGCGCCTTGCGCTTAGGCTCTAGAGGACCATTGCGCCTTAGTGCACCTTGAGCCTTTAAAAACACTGCCTACAAGGTACTACCCAATAGGATAACTAATAATTCTTCGCCTTAGTCCAATCTTTCATCTTAACAGTCTTCCTCAATACAGTCAAACATTTTATCACATAGACCTCTAACAGTCACCTTATTCTAATTTAGCTCAAGGCCAGTCAAAAATTTATCAGTACAACAATCAACCATTAAATAGTCACAACCTCCCTCTCAGTCTACAGGTGTACAATCACATTGACTCCTCAGTTCCAAAGATACACATCCTTAATATAGTTTCATACACTCAGTCAAGACAAGAAATCCATCCTTTCAAACCTATCCCCTATAAGCATCATCATCAAGTTCAGTCATTCATCAATCATATGTGTATAAGTACATATTCAGTCAGATACAACAAAGCACCCAAGTGCCAATCCACATGCGTCCACACACATATATATATTTTCTCAGTCGAATGCAACATACAATAACTAACAAATACACATTCAAAGGTATCAATCACAATTATCATCCTTTCTTATTTCAAACATCACATTACATTTTATCGCATTCGAGACTACAATTGAGTCCAGTAGAAAGCCCCTTACCTCACTTTACTCTAAGCACTTATATCGCACTAGCGCCCACGAAAACGAACCTAAACATAATGATAAAACTCAGTATTTTCTTTTTCCAAGTTCTCTTCTTCATTCAAATCACAAAAACCAAGATAACCATGACTTACCTAAAAAGTGGAGAGTTGAACCCAACCCCACTCGAAGAAATCCAAGAGATTTAGGGGAGTTCCCGATTTGTACCTTGAAGAAACAATTTCAATCAATTACTAACCCATCAATATTGGTTAAAAAAATGAAAACGCAACACCCTTATAAAACCTCAACTGTTTGTGGCGAGAAGTAACGACACAAGCAGCAAGGTAAGCAAAACTAAGCGCAGTTCAATTGTGAGGGAAACATTTGGTTCTGAATCGACTCTAACTTACCAAAGTTTGACGAATGTCGACGTGCAGGTTGAAGTGGAGGAGAATCACGGTGGTGCAGATTGGAATGGGGAAGAGAAACACGGCAGCGGTTCATGGCAAACAGAAACAAAAAGTTGAATCGGAACGGCCACTATGCGCGAACGAGGCCGAACGAATGAGCGAACGAAGGGACCAGGGTGGAGATCTGGGCAGAGATGAATCCCAGAGACGGATCACGGTGGCTGAACGCGAAGGATAAACGGTCGTCGCACGATTTATTCGACTGGTGTAGGGGCAGCATACAACGTCGGTTCTTTCGCGAATGGTGGGCAACTTTGGATTTGTCTTCAACCATCGATGGGATGCAGTGGCGCGACGAATGGAGTGGAAAGGAAGAAGATTGGAGATGCGGCCGACGGTGGGAGGTAGGCTCGGGAAGGAGAAAAGTTGAGGGGGGGTTTCACCGTTCACGAGGAAGAGGAAGAAAAGGATTGATTTTCTTTTTTTTTTAAAAAAAAACTAAAAATAATTAATAAAATAATAATAATTAATAATAATAATATATTATTATTATTATTATTCCCTAATAATTTTCCCTTTCTCTTCTTTTCTTTTCCAACTATAAAAAGAAAAAAAAACTATCCTCTTACAAGTTAAAGGAATAAATAACCCCCAATCACATTTAAACCTTGAAATAAAGAAATTTGATTAAAAGAATTTACCTTAGCGTTCGGAGTGTTACAATAACCTTGACTACAAATATGTGCATTTGATAGTTTATAGCGAATTTTTGACCTTTGGCCATCAACACCATATAATTTTTCTAAGGTTTTTTCAAAATATTTGGTAGGTATTAGTCCTTTTCGTATGTAATTTTGATTGGTTTCAGAATCAATCAAAACTTTTGAAGTCACTTGATATTCTTTATTAATAACAAGGTTAATGACAGAATACCATTTTTGTAATTGAACCTTGTTGATAAGATTAATAAAGGAATCATGAGGAATATTTTCAGGGTGTTCTTCAGAAGTTGAGGGTCGGTCAATTATTTGTTGAGTTTGGAGGGAGAGAAGTTCAAATCTAATTTGAGAATTTTTTTTTATGTTAGAAATTTCTTCTTTTATTGTATTTATTTCTTTTTAAAGTTCTGGAATAGCAGCTGGTTTTGTTTTGGGTTCAAACCGAGGAAATAAATCTTTTAGGTTGTAATGTTGAATATTTTCTTGTTTAGGTTCTTGTATAATAAGGTCCTTCAATTTCTCAAAATATTCTTTTTTTTTGTTTATAAATCCTCAATTTGACTAATAGCTTCAAAAAGAATCTCTTGATCTCTTGAGATGACATTTATGCCTTTATTGCATGTACAAGTTTCTATTTGATTGTCACTAGAATAAGAAAATTTTTCAGAGTCAGTATTATCAGAATTTCTTTGAATTTCAAAACTTTGGTCATAAGAAGATCCTTCACTTTGATCGAAAACTGATAAAGCATCTGAAGGGTTTAGTAAATTTAATAATTGAATTTTCAAATCTTCATCTATCTCCAAATTATTAATTTTTCCTTTCATTGGACAGTTAGGGCTATATGTCCTTTTTGTCTACATTTATAACAAATAACTTCCTTTCATTTTTTAGTGGGTATGTTATTTTTATATTTCTTCTTTGGTCTAGATTTATAATTTTGTTTATTTTAATTGTTTTGATAATAACCTTGATTCGTATAAGGTTTCCTTCGAAAGAAGTTTCTCTTATACTTCTTGGGTTGTTTCAGTTCTGAAGGAGCTTGTATTTTTTCATAACCATATTGGGCACAAAAGGATCCAAGCTCTTGTCGTTGTTTGTGGAATTTATTTTTTATTTTTCTTTTAATTTGAGATTCGTACATAAAGCTAATCCTTCATTATTGATAAAGTTAATTAATTCACCATAAGTTAAATTATCAAATGAGATTGTTCCTTGAAAGGTTTGTCTAATAGTCTGGCGTACCTTTTCAGCGAATAATTTTGGTAATCCTTAAAGAAATTTTTCTTTCTAATATTGATTATTGCAATCTGTTCGGGTAAAACTTTGCTGAGAAAAAAATCTTTGTACCGTTAAAATCTTAAAGTTTTTGACGGGTAAGATTTCAAAGAATCTCAGAACTTCGTTCCTGGAATTGAACGGGTTCTCCTATAAAGTTTTTCGTAATGGTGTAAATTAATTAAGGTTGCTACAGCATCTTGGGTTAGATTGATGCCCATACTATTTTGTTCAACTTTAATAGCGATCAAAATCTATGCTTTGTCACTTGAGGGTACACAATTATCCCACCATCCTTTTAGATTTTCGGTAAATTCAGATATGAGAATTTGGACAATTTAATGGTTTGAATTTTAATGTATTTTATAGGTAGTGGCTGCTAAGGTCATTTCATGCATTAAATTTAAAATTTGATGTTCGGTCATTCCATCTATGTTCCATTCATAGATGCCATTTTCTGTATATTGGACTTGAGCTAATTGGTTTCTTTTTTGATATTGCACATCAAGAAAGGAAGGTCGAGAATAATAATTTTTTAGTTTCGGATATCTATGATTTGTTATTTTTTGAAGAATAAGATTTTAGAATTGTTCTTCAAGATTGTTATCCTCGAAATTATGATCTTCTATAGGGGTTTCATTTATAGTATTGATTTTTGAGGTGGATGGGTTTTTAGAAGTATTTAGATTTAAGTGTTGTAGTTGGAAATTAATTTTGTCAAAAATGCTATTAGATTCTTTACTTGAGAAATTTATTAATTTTATATCTTTATCAGAAATCTCAAAAAGTTTGAATAAAGGTTTTGTTTTATCTATAGGTTGAGGTTGTGATTTAGTAGAGTAATGATGAGGTTCAAGTTTAGACTCTATTCTTTTGCATAAAAGGGTTGTGGTATTGTATTATCACATCGTACTACTTGAAGGTTTAAAAAATTACTTGAGCTAGCAGATTTATACGTAGAAAATTGAGGAAGTTCTAATCTTGCGAATTGAGATTGGAATTGTAAATAACAACCAAAAATTGAAACTATGGGTAATGTATAGCATAATTTCAGATTATGATAATAATGAACAATAATAACTTCTATCTATGTTAATAATAGACATTAATAGAAATTCAGCCGTATACATCATTGATAAAATTTCAAAATTTGTTATATTTTTTAAATAATTTAATTCTTTTTACTATATTTAAAAACGCTGATGATAAAGTTGTAACACTTAAAATGTATAGATGAAATTAAGGCCAAATTTAAATTCTAAAAATTTTGAATATAAAAATGAAAATAACGAATTAAAAGTATTAAGATGTTAAATTGAAAGTGTATATTAAATGGAAAGAATTAAGAAAGATCCAAAATTTAAAGGACATTTCTCATTTTTTAAAAAAGGTTATAATATTTTTAAAATGAGTTTGTTATACCGAATTTAGATTTTAAATGGGGATGGTGAATTAGGTCAATGGAGGTCAGGTCAACTTGACCCTATTAAGTGGGACCTACTCTTTTGAGAATGAAAAGTAAAAACAAAACTGAAATTTGTCGATATTTGAAAATATACACACTCTGTGGGACCAACTTTTTGTCTGTATAGTCTGTATTATTATTATTATTATTATATTTAACTTACATGTTTTGAGCAAAGGTCAGTTATGGTTACGTGTGAGTTATTATATTCATTATTTTGGAACAGATTATTATAATTTTGATTATTATAATTTATATTTGGATGGTAACTTATTATAGTTCGTGTTATATTTTGTTTATTTTTTTACTATTATTTTTCAACATATATTAAGTATTTGGAATACCATTTTTCAAAAACATAGTTCGAATTACATCTTTCACTAATTTATACAAACTAGTTTATTACTAGTTAGAATACATGTCTCCTGTAATTTTATATCATAAAATACTTTATACAAATTGATATGTGATTTAATTAAATCTTGTTAATTAGGTTTTTTATTTAATAAAGAGGCTTTTTCATAAATAGAAAAAAAAAAGAAATATTTACACTCCATAGAAAAAAAAACCTGTAAAGGACAAAATTCATTATAATTGATTTTTCTACGAAGTATAAATATTTTGTAAAGGTTTATATTTTTTACAGTTTTCCTTTACTAAATTTAACGACAATTTTTATACATGAATAATAACAAGTAGATAAAATAATTTTGCAACAAAAAAAAAGTATAAAAAGGTGTATTTTAAAAATGGTTAATTTTCATAAATATAACAAACAATCAAAATGTCTATGACCCGTATAACAAAATGAAAAAACTCATTAAGTTGACCATTTTTTTAAAATATTCCAGATTTGATATTTTTTTTCCATCATCTTTCTTCTCTTCCTTTTCTGCGATTTTTTTTCTCTCCATCGTCTTTCTTCTCTTCTTCTACCATTTTTCTTTTATTTTTTTTCAAACTGTTATTTAGTTCAAGATCATGTACCAAATATAAAAGATCTATTTTTTTTAATTTTTTTTCAAACTATTGGTTGTTCAAGATTGTCTACCAAATTCAAATGATCGTATACCAAATCTAAATGATTATGTACTTAATCAATCAAATCTAAACGATCGTGTACTAAATATAGACGATTCTGTACCAAATCTAAATAATCGTGTACCAAAAAATCTTTAAAAAGTCGTTTAGAGTTGGGTAACCAAATTTAAACTATCAAATCTAAATGATTGTATACCAAATATAGATGATCTTGTACCAAATCTAAACGAATCTCGACGATTAAATTCAAATGATCGTTTTCTAAATATATTACGCGCGCAGGATGCCAATTATTGACGGTACATTTTTTGTATTTTCCATTGTGTACCTGTGGGTTTTTTTCGTTTTTGAAATTGTTTTATAGAGTGTAAACATTTTAACGCTTTGTTAAATTTTTTAAACGACACATTTAAAAAATATTATTACATTTTCACTAAAATTGTATTTGAAATGACTTAGAAAAAGGTTTTTCAAAAATTCATTTTTATTTAAACACTTTTGATAAAAAGTTTTAAAGTAAAAACACAATATGTTTTTAAAATATTTTTAAAAGTATTTGTATGTACAAGTTTGTTTTGTTTGTTATATATACTAAAAATGTATTTATTAAAAAAATTCAAGATTGATTTGTAGCAACGATCGTCAGAGTTGGTAGTCGAAAGTTCATTAGTGAAAAGTCACCAGAGGTGGTGGTCGGATACTGGCAGGAGATGATCTTATTTGGAGGTGGTGTTCGAAAGTTGGTCGACGAACTTCTCAACCCTTGAAACAAATAACTTTAGAGTTAAAAAATAGTAATGACATGGGAGTTATTTTAAATCCTAATCCTAATCCTAATCCTCAACCAAAACTAAACTTTGCCTCAAATAAGAAGTGGACACCCACTCCACTCCACTTCAATCCTAGCCCTAAACATGCCTTTAGTTAAAATAAGTATGTAAATATTGACTATCTTAATTTTATCAAGATTTTAATAAAATATCTCTTTTGATGTCTTTCCGGAAGAATTATAAAAATATAAATGATTAGTAAGTAAATATTTTATGACTTTTAAACTAGTTAAGCAGTTTTAGGGACTCCATTGTATTGGATGGATGATTTGTTATTGCAATCTATTCGATAAGTCATTGGTCATGATCATTGTATGTGAATTACTCACTATGTACCTCTTCATCGCATAACCACTGAGTCTTCGTTGAGTACAAGTTTTCCTATCGCTTGCCCAAGTGTAAGCGAAGCAGTAGATTTACCTTGATGATCTAGGGTTGAACATAGGAAATTGATTCAAGACATTAGTTCTAGGCATTACTTAGCATATGGGCGGTATAAAAGAATTAAAAGCAGGAATAAAAACTACTTATGCATGCCGAGAGAATTTTGTAAGGGAGAGTAAATGGATGTAAGATGGAATTAAGAACTAACTTGTATGCGAGAAAAAGGTGAAGAAAAGTTTATGCATTATTAGGTGATTAAGCAATGCGAGGGCCTCGATGCAATATAACTTGCATAATCAGCTCATGATTAAAGCGACCTTTTTTTCGAAGTGTTTAGACGCTACACTTGCTCGGCTTTCGGAATGCAAATGACTGTGCTTGGTTAGGCGAGATATATCTAGGAAAATTCACTTATAGAACTTCTCATTTAAGGACAACAATCTCTCAGTGCCCAATGTTCACATTTGTTCGCCTTTAGGGATACAAATGTTGAAAGTTGTCTCACCAAGGTGGAATTTGTTACCAAACTCCTCCTTGCGCATATTAGCCTTATCCTTGCTACTTGTCCTCTTAGGTAGTTGGTGATTGACACTGGCCAAGTGATGTATATAGCTTAACTAATGCGATAGGACTTATAAGCTAGCCTCTTGGATTTTCTCACAAATGAAGTGACAATCCACCTCAAGATGTTTAGTTCGTTCATGAAATAATGGATTAGATGCAATATGAACTGGAGCTTGATTATCACACCATAATTTAGCTAGCACTATAATACCGAAGCCTATCTTAGATAATAGTTGGTGAATCTATACTATTTCACACACAGATTGTGCCATAATTCTATATTCAGACTCAACACTTGAACAAGAAACAACATTTTGTTTCTTACTCTTTCATGATACTAACTTTCTACCTACAAAGATACAATATTCAGAAGTCGATCTCCTATCCTCTCGAGATCTCGCCCAATCAACATTAAAAAAATATTCAACTCTCATATGTCCATGATCTTTGTATATGATCCCACATCCAAGAGCAGTTTTTAGATAACACAAAATCTGCTTGACTGCAGCTCAATGATCCATTGTAGGAGAAGCCATGAACTGACTTACAACACTTACAGAAAGTAATGTCTGGTCGAGTCACTGTTAAGTAATTTAAATTCTCAACTAATCTCCTATATCTCTCATAGCTTTACATAATTCTCCTTCTTTAACAAGTTGCTAATTTGGCATCATCGGAGTACCAATTGGTTTGGCTTTTAATTTTTTTGTCTTAGACAACAAATCAAGTACATATTTTCGTTGGGACAAATAAATATCTTTCTTGCTTCTCATCACTTCAATGCCCAAAAAATATTTCAATTGGCTCAAATCTTTCGTATGAAACTGACCAATGAAAGCTTTGAGAAACAAAATGCCTGATGCATCATATCTAGTAATAACAATATCATCAACATATACAACTAGTAAAACTATACCATTATCAGATCAGCGATAGAAAATAGAATGATCAGATATTCTCTTCTGCATACCAAAGTATACAAGAGCTTGACTAAACTTACCAAACCACACACGTAGACTCTGTTTCAAACCATACAAAGATTTTTTAAGACAACATACTTTATCACTCTCCCCCTGGGCAACAAACCTAGGTAGTTGCTCCATATAAACTTCCTCTTGAAGATCACCATGTAGAAAAGCATTCTTAATGTCAAGTTGATGCAAAGGTTATTTATGAGTAGCAGCCATGGAATGAAATAGGCGGATGGAAGTTAATTTGGCAACTAGAGAAAATGTATCTGAATAATCAGTTCCATAGATTTGAGCATAACCTTTGGCAATAAGGCAAGCTTTCAATCGAGTCGTTGTTCCATCAGGATTCACCTTCACAGTAAACACTCATTACAACCAATGGCCTTCTTTCCTGTAGGACGAGATACCAAATCCTAAGTACCATTATCATTTAAAGCATTCATTTTCTCAATCATTGCATTTCGCCAGCCAGGATGAGATAAGGCTTCATGAACAATATTAAGGATAGATATAGAGTCAAGAGATGTAATAAAAGCATATGTGGGGGGAGACAACTGGTGATAGGAAACAAAAGAAGAAATAGGGTAAGTACACTTTTGTTTACCTTAAGAGAAATGGGAATATCTCACTTGGTCTCGGATTGCATGATGAAGGTATTGATGGAGGACATGAGTCTGAAGATTGTGGTAGAGTTCGTCGGGAGTAGACTCGAGAAAGCAAAGGGTGGGAAGCAGGTCATCAGCGAATGAGGATGGTGTGGGAGAGGTAACCTTATATATAAAAAGATTGGCATCCTCCCTCTGATACAAACTCGATGATGATGAAGTAAAAGGGTGTATCCTAAAAAAATACAACATCAGACGAAACAAGATACCCTTTAGGGTAGGACAATAACAACGATTCCCCTTTTGAACACACGAATAACCTAAGAAGATACATTTAAAAAATTTGGGATCTAACTTAGTATGATGAGGATGAACATCGCGAACAAAACAGACACAATCAAATATCTTAGGAGCAATAAGAAACAAAGAATTGGTAGAAAAAAGAACACGATAAGGAATTTCACCGTTAAGAACAGAGGAAGGTATCCTATTAATAAATAAAAAGTCGTAGAAACGGCATCTGCCCAAAAAGTTTTTGGAACATGCATTTGAAATGACAAACCACAGGCAGTTTCAAGTAAATGCCTATTTTTTCATTCTACAACACCCTTTTGAGATGGATTGTCAGCACACGAAGACTGATGAATAATGCCATGTTCACACAAGTAAGAGCCAAGAGTATGTGAAAAATAATCATACGTATTATCAGTGCACAAAGTTTTGAGAGAGACATTAAACAGATTTTTTTATATCAGCATGAAAGCACAAAAGTGAGATAATAACTCAGAACAATTTTTCATTAAATATAACCAAGTTAGACGAGAATGATCGTCAACAAAAGTAACAAAATAACGAAATTCTATTTGAGAAACAATTGGACACAAACCCTAAACATCAGAATGAACTAACTCAATGGTGCACTTGCTCGTTTATTGACTCAAGGACTCGAACTAAGACGATGAAATTTACCAAATTAACACGAATCACAATTTAAAGAGAACAAATACCTAAGTTTAGGATAAAGTTTCTTCAACACGAACAAAGATGAATGACCTAAACGACAATGAACTTCAAAGAGAGAAGGAATGACAAGACACGCCACTACTTGTGGTACTTGGTGATCAAAGAGATAAAGGCCTCCCAACTCTTATCCTCTACCAATAATCTTCTTCATCACATGATCCTGAAACAAGCAATCACTAGGAAAGAACAAGACAACATAATTAAGGTTATTAGTAAGTTGACTAATAGAAATTAAATTAAAGGATAAGTTAGGAAAATGTAACACAGATGACAGGGAAAAGAATGGGGTAAGGTGAACAATGCCAAAACCAAGAACAGAAGATGTGGAGCCATCTGTCAATGTGGCAGATGGAAAAGGGGCAAAGGATAACGGTCTAGAAAATAGGAGAGAATTACTTGTCATATGGGTTGTGGCACCGTAGTCTATGACCCATTTGGTAGATGATGTAAGAAGACACTTTGTATTACTTGGGGCAACAGTGGATGCAATCGGAGTAGAGGCAGATGATGCTTGTAATGAATCTTGGTAGTTCTAAAATTTAGCAAACTCATCTACAAAAATAGTAATTGACGCTTCTAGTATATCACATATAGAAGCTATCTGATCATGTTGAGATTGTTGACTATTCTTATATAACAATTTCTGACAATCATGTTTCATATAGCCTGGTTTTCGATAATAGTTACAAACAATCTCTGCAGAATTTGATTTTCAATGATTGTAACTATTCCTCAAAACATTGTTATCTATAGCTTGAGGTACCCAGGGGTTATTGTTCTTGCTAATGCGAGCACTATTGGATTTAGGAATAGACACACCAATCGGAGAGCTTTCAATGCGAAGGACACGAGTGAAAACATTGTCTAATGACAAAATCTTCGAGTCAGAGAGGATCTATGCCTTTGTCATTCCAAATTCAGGTAAGAGTCCATACAAAAATATCATAACAGTCATCTTCTCTCGTTGAGCTTGTTGAACTTTAACATTAGAACTAAACGGTAACAACAAAGCAAGCTCGACAGTTATCTAAGGCATATAATATAAAGTAGTTGGTAATAGACTCTGCTTTTTGTTCAGCACAAAATAAACTGCATACAAACCCCAAACATTTTATGTACTTTCTCTTTACCTGAATATAGAAAATCTAAAAATTCTAAAAGTTCTTTTAAACTCACAGTGATCAACTAATTGAATTACCTTACTCCCAATGAAATTTTTTATTTGAAGATATAGACAGGCATCATCACGAAGCCAATCCTTCTTCTTCCTTGCATCTTATGGGGGATCGATCTTTGGTCCTATGATCATGATCCATATCAGTACTTCTCAACTAGAATAAAATTGTCCGACGCCAATCATAATAATTAGATTCATTTAACTTATATTTTGTGATCTAAGAGGATAAGGGAATAACGTTAGAAACTACCAATTTTTTTATGTTGGCCATACTGGAGGCACACTATTTTAGTCCACACAAACAAAACAAATCAATCCAAATTGTCGTTAAATTGAACAAAACCAATAACCTTAGAACGAGGTCGTAGTCTTCAATTTTTGTCAAACCCAAATAATCTTTGATGGACCGAATTGCATAGACTCACTAGAAAATAGGATTTGAGACAAACGACCCTGAAGACGGAGGTCAAATTGAAGGCTTCACGTGCTCCCATGCACCGACACATGAAGGCTATGCAGAAATATTATGTACAATTACTATAAAGGACATATATTATAAATATATATCATAACGTTACCATCTCAGTTTTTGTTGAATACGCTCTTTAGTTTTCTAAAAAAAATTAAGGAAAATTATCAAAAGTGGTAAAATGATAAAAAAATTTACACTTCACGACAAATCATTTGTAGCTTATTTTTGTTTTTTAATTCTTTTTGTCATGGGTAAATTAAATATTTTTTTTATTATTATTATTTTAAAAACCCAAAATGTAATGTATGTCTATTTAATTTTAGTGGTTTTTTAAAATATATAATAAATCAGCAAAATGTTTACACTGTATATAACAATTTTGAAAACGAAAAAAGCTCACACACCCACAATGTAAAATATCAAAATTACTCCGGTGAACATGTGATCTCGGACATACCATGCCTATGCAAATGTTATTATTTCATGTATGACTGTTAATTGATAAATGTATTTAAGTTTTGATTTTATACTAAAATTTTAATGAAAATCTGCTTTATAAAATCGTTGCTCACTAAGTGTTTGACTTACCCTTCCAAAATGTTTTACCTCTTTCAAGGTACAGATTATAGATCTCCGTATGCTGAACTTACTTCTTTCAGGCCAACTTAGTTTTTGTTATGCAAGGACATTGTTTTATTTAAAGAAGTATTGTGTTTATTCAAATATTTATATCTTTATATGTTTTGTTCATTTTCCATTATACGTTTTATAAAAATTTTCTATGGGTTGTACTACGAATTTCAAAGTATAATTTAACTATTTATTTTAATGAAAGATTTTCGTTGTTTAAAAAGTTTTGTAAGTGTTTATGTCATGTGTCAATTGAAGTTGTTTTAAACGACTTCAGCTGACATCGTGCCCTGTCTTGGGCCAAATAAGCAGGTGCTTGGGGCAGGGTGTGTCATCTGTTGTTGATCCTGTTGCTATTGCTGCTAATAATAATAGAAATAGTAGTAGTAGTAGTAGTAATGTTGATGATGATCCTCGAACTGCATGTGAAATCCACCTTCTCCATTCTTCTCCTTCCTCGTGACCTTGCTGCCAAACTCATCACCGTCATCTGTCTCTCTGCTGTGAAGATCCATTCTGACGCCTATTTGTCAAACGTCCGAGCCCCCTCGCATTCGAACCAAGACACAACCATTCACCTTCCCGTTGTTGCGAGCCACGACTCTCCTCAAATTTGAGTCGTACGATTCCTCTTCTTCGTTTCTATCAAGTGTCGAGCCAACTTTTCGTTTTGAGCTAATTTGTTCTCTTCCAGCCATGTGTTTCTTATCCAAGTCAATTCAAGCTAGTTCTCTTCCTCCCCCAGTTGTGTAAGTCGGCCATCTTCCAGCTGAATACCTTTTTGCTAAGTGAGTCGCTGCCCCTTTCTTAAGCCAATTGAGCCATCTTTTTGGGTGAACTTTGGTGAATTTTTTATTGAGTTTAGGTATACCTATAAAGTATTAATTATTGGTCCAAAATAAATTAATTTTTCTCCTTAGAGGTTTAGTTGGAAAATTTTAAACTGACTAATCTTGAAAGATTTTCGGATAGTAGTCAATTGTCAATTTTATGAATTTAAGTTATTGAAATCTCCCTTGCTATTTAGGAATCGTTTAATTGGGAAATTCTGGACTATCAGCTAGGAAATAAATATTTAGCTAATCTCTCAGGTAAGAGACTCTACTACTGGACCTTGATCATAATTTAAGAATTTCATGTATTTATTATTATGTATTGAGGAAGCAAAAGTGCATAATATTAGTTGGTGGCTGATATATAATGATTACGCATGATATATTAATTACATGATTATTATGATATTTTTTACATGCTTTGAACTGTGGTGTCTCTATTAACTTTGACCATTCAGATTTGTATCTACACGTACGATGTCCCTCAGAATCACCATTTTCCACAGATTTATGATTGTATGCGTTTGATGTGACCCCAGTCTGTCATACCATGTTTATGAATGGTTTGACGGGATCATTTACAACCTAATATCATGTGTGTTCGTTCGGGTTCACCAATTGATGAGAGTGTTCCTACGGGATCACTAGATTGCATCTGCTCCATTAAGTACATGATAGTTTTTGGTACCTTCTAACAGAATCTTAATGGGAAATTAACAGATACCTAGCGAGACTGGGTCCCTTACTGATTAGTATATGTTTATACTGACTCTTTTCTATGTTTAATTTTTAGGCAAAGCTAGTGGTAGAGGAAAGGTGGCGAGTGATAGAAAGAGGCCGTGACGTGCCAGATGAGGACTTAGTCTTTGCTTCTGTTTTACGTTTTATATTATCAGTATTTGACTTTAATATTCTATTTGAACTTGTTAATTATTTCATGTTATTTTCTTTAGAATTGGATAGGGCCCGAACTAGGATTATGTTGACACAGTATTTTTCTTGTTTTTGCCGAATTATGATTTATAGATGTATGTTTGAAGTCATTTATTAAAATTTTAGTTTTCCCCCTTTTCTTTATTTTAAATGAAATTTTTTTATTTATTTTTATTTATTTTAAAGGAATGACCTAAACTTGGTATAAAGACTTGGATCGTTACAAATCTGCACTTTCATTTCTAGGGTTCCTGTTTGCACTCCAAGCATAATTTTCTTAAATCTAGGAAATATATACCAACATTCTAAATATAGTTTTCACATTAACAATGAAACTTAATAATTATAACTTTTAAAATTAACTAATAAACATTATTATTAAAGACAAAAGATGGATATTTAGTAAAAAAAATTGATGATAAAAGTTTAATTTTGAAATATATGGATGAAATTCAAACAAAAATAAAATTGACGTCAATGGTAAAATTATAATATTTTGAAATAGGTTAATTTTCATAAATGTAACAAAACACCAAAATATTTACAGCCCGTGTAACAAAAATGAAAAGCTCGTGAAGCCGGTAAAATATTTTCATAATTTTCATATTTGTCCTTGATATTTCGAACGATTCGTCACTTCTCTTTCTTCTTCTTCTTTACGATTTATTCATCCTCTCTTTTAGATTTCTTCATCTTCTTTTCCATATTTTCTTTCTCCTATTTTTATTCATCTTTTTTTCCTTTCTTTCTTCATTTTCTCTTTCTTTCTTCTTCTTCTCTTTCTTTTTTCTAGCTCCTCTTCTAGAATATCAAGATTGTTTAAATAACACTTTGATATGATTTAAACGATCACTTACCTAGTCAACACAATCAACCACTACTACAAATTTGGCCTTCTTTGATGTGCAAAGCACGTAAAAAAATGTCTACCTTGATAGTTTTTGCCCATCAAGTAGGCAGACATCAAGAAAGCCCGACCATCAGGAAAACTAGTTTTCTTGATGGTCAAAACATGTCATCAAAAACTCTTTCTTAATGATATTGGCCATCAAGAAAGGGGACTTTGATGTTTTTTGCCATCAAGAAAACTGAAAAGCTCATCAAGAAAATCGTTTTCTTGATGGCTAAAACATGTTATCAAAAACCAAAGTGCATCCTAAAAAACAAAACACCCCCAAAACAAAAAAGTTGGGATCAACCCTTTAGAACTACTCATTTTCTTTTCATTTTTCTCCCATTTTCTTTTCTCACACCCATCTTAGCTTCGTGCGATCTTGATTCTCTCCTCAATGATTCTTGTACTAAGAATTGTAAGACAATAAACAACTTCTACAAATTTCTAATGCAAGGGTGGAGATTTAAACCTGAAACCTTTTATCCACAAGTAAATACAGATATCAATTGAGCTAAGCTCATGTTAGCTAACTCCTATAGCTTCTACAAATTTTAAAAATCCTACATTATAAACTTTCAATTCAACTCATTAAAGTTGAACACAATAACTAATTTAATTTTGATAAAGTTACTTATTTCAATCTAATTATAATTACAATAGTTAACTTTTAAACAAAGTAATATTGTATTATTGATGAATAGAAAGTAATAATTAGAAAAAAACAGTAAAGATTTAAGAATATTATTGATAAATATCGTGTTTTCTAAGTCCGTTAACGAGGGTCCAAATTTCATGCTTCGTGGAAAATAATTTTTCTTGATGGATAATGTCCATCAAGATATCATTTTTCTTGATGAGTCTTGCCTATGATCTTATCCTAAACCCAAAACTATAAATATTTTTCTTGATGGACAATGTCCATCAAAACATCATTTTTCTTAATGGATCTTGTCCATAAATTTTTTTTTATCTTTGTTCATCAAGAAACCCTATGCCCATAAAAAAACTCTAAACTCATCAAGAAATCCAAAACAAATATATTAAATTTTTTTATGATGGTCATTGCAAATCAAGAAAATCCATCCCTTGATGGGCCTCGTCCACCAAGAAACCTAACTTACTTGATGGACATTGTTAGTCAACTAATATATTATCCTTGATGTTTATTGTATATCAAAAAATAGTTTTTTTGACGTTTGTAGACCATCAACAAAACTAAGAAAACTTTGCCAATCAAGAAAATCAAGAATCCGTATTTTTTTTACGTTTTTTTCGTATTTCTTCAAAAAAAAATGAGGGAACTTTTCTTGACTTACATGACCGTCAAAATAAACATTGTATCAAGAAAAAAATTTCTTGATGGTTCTTTGTCATGACCATCAAGAAATCAAAATTTGTGTGCATCAAGAAAGATCAAATTTGTAGTAGTGAACACGATCTTTTAGCATTGTTAACACAATAATTTAGATTTGAAGCCATTTTCTTATCGTTTATACAGAACAACTATACAATCGTGTGGATATAATCTAAATGATCGCTTACCATAGTCAACACGATCATTTAGATTTGAAGCCATTTTCCCATCGTTTAAAAATAACTATACGATTATGTGGATATATCTAAACGATCGCTTATCATAGTCAACACGATCGTTTAGCATGGTCAACACAATCGTTTAAATTTGAAGCAATTTTTCCATCATTTAAAAAAAATTACACGATCATGTGGATATCATCTAAACGATTGCTTACTATAATCAACACGATCGTTTAACGTGATCAACATGATCGTTTAGATTTGAAGTATTTTTCCATCATTAAGAAAACTAAACAGTTGTATTGATACTACCTACACAATTGTGTATCATTTCTTACACAATCACATATCATGATCATTTAGAAGAAGAATTATACACACGTGTTGTCGATTAATCGCGTGTTGACTGAGATATTTTTTGTATTTTCCATTGTGGGTCTATGGACTTTTTCTGTTTTTGAAATTGTTCTATATAGTGTAAATATTTTGCCGGTTTGTTATTTTTTTTTAGAAAAATTCTTTGAAATATTGGAATTAAATTGAAATCAAACTCAAAACTTAAAAACTAAAATTATAACATTTTAAAATTTAACCACCAAATATAAACTAAAAAGAATTGATAGGGACAAAAAAGATATTTTTTTTCCTATATTCTAAGAGCAAAACTATACTAAGAAGAGAAAGAGATAATAATGAAACAAACCTTAGGACTTCAACTAGGAATGTTAAAAAAATAGGATCCCTAAAAAAAACGATCGACCGAACTCAACCTATACGGTTTGGGTTGGGTTATCTACTTGTTATGTTGGGTTGAGTTCATATAGACGAAAGATTTTTTGGTTGGGTTGGTTTAATGTTTCACTAAAGTAATCCAAACCAACCCTAACTTATTATTAACTTTAAATTTTAATTATATACATATTTTACTTCTCATACTATTTAATTTCTGTATTTTTTTATAGTTTATTCCCCAATAACTCGTAAAAGATAAATTTTGGAATTGAATTGTGAATTTTATTGAAAAATATGAAAGTAATTAAATTTAATTTTGATTCACATATTAATACTTTACTTATTTTTAGAACAAAAATTTAGTTAAATAATATGAATAACTCGAACCAACTTAATCTAAATTTTTTATCATTGGGTTGAGTTGAATTCATTTTTTTAATGTTATTTGGATTGAAGAAGCTTGCCAACTGAATAAGTGGATTGGATCTAAAAACAATACTTCAAATCTATCCAACCGAACCTACAACACTCCTAACTTTAATATTTTAATAATGTTATATGTTAATAATTGAATTTGTGTTAATAAATCGTTTCAAATTAAATTTAAAAAAAAAATAAAAGAGAGAGAGAGAAGAAAACGTTGATAATTTGAATTTCATTACTATCCACCTCTCAAAAATAGAATTGTTTGCTTTTGCAGAGACAAAGGTAACATTGGTAATGCCAAATCACTTCCAAATTAAACATACCATTGACGAGGCTGCTTTTAAATGCCTAACTAACACTTCTTATTCTTATTTTAAGAATAAAGTGTTTAAGTTCTTTCTTTCTTTTCTTATTCTGTTTTTAGAAACAATTGTCCTCAAAATAGTCTCCAAAACACATTAATATATGTATCGCATGGCATTAAAATATGTATAACACGGCGTTTGGAATATTCTTATTTTTTATTTAAAATCATTTTTTCTAATTCTTAATTATCTTTAGTTACATGGTAAAGAAATGCTCAAAAAAAAAAAAAGTCTAATAGTACTCTTGTGTGGTTCATAGATCTTAAATGTCAATCTCAACAACTTATGTAATTCAAATAAAGATGTAGATGTTCATTCGATAATTATTTAATTTCTTTTTGAGTACATCATCCGATAATAGTTAGTATGGACATATTTGTTTATTCAAACTTTAATACTTAAGGTTTAGGTTGTAAGGATTATGGCACACTGTTAAATTATCTATTTTCACAACAAATACAAACTAAAAAGTTAAATCTTCAACCTTAAAATAAGAAGTAAAATACTTTCGCTATTGAGTTATGTACCTTCAAGTTTAATATGGTAGTTTTAACACAATAAATAAATTTGTTACTTTCCACACTAGGGGTGAAAGTCCAACCTGAATAATCCAACCTAATTCACATTATATGAGTTGAGAGTTGGGTCTTGGGTTGGGATTGAAAATTTTGATTCAACCCAATCTAACCCAAATTGATAATATATAATATATATATTATATTATATATATATATATATTATTATTTATTTAATAAATAAAAGTTATAAATATTTTGTTAAACGATCATTTGAAGGTAAAATGTTAAACGATTGTATAGAAAAGTAAACAATCGTTGGGGGTTATTCGAGTTGTCAACCTAACCAACTCAAAAATATAAATTAGATTGAGAATATCTTTGAACCCAATCCATTTATACCCCTACTACTCACCCAAATTTGTACTAAGAATATTTTTTGTTATAAAACCAAGTTAAACAAAATTCAATTGTTTTAGGATACACGAACTCGTAGATCGAAGTTAAATTCTATACAAAAGAAAACATAATAAGTGCATTTATTATTGGATTAAAAAAAAAAAGCATAGTAAGTGCACTTATTAGATTGTTTCTTTTAAAAAGTAGTAGAATTAAGTTAATTACAAAGTGGTAGCATGAAGAAGAAAAATAGAATTATTAAGAAAGAAAAAGAAAGTCCCAAAATACGTTGGATGATGGAAGGACACGTCACTAATTTCACTGAACATTGAAAGACAACATTAGATTTAAGAAATTGAACGTTACATCGCAAAATTAAATCCATACCATTTTATCTGAATTCATAACATAAAAGTCAAACAGTTAATAACATACAGCCACGTGGACTGCACTATAACAGTCAGTTACACACAAAACACACTTCAAACACGAGGATCATATCCACCTGGCAAACACCCTGTCGGAAAATAACGGCGACGTTTAGCTCAATGATTACGGTCCTAGGGTAATAGTAGGAGATTGGTGAACGTCGTCAATGAAACGTTGGGGATGACGTAAGCAAAAGTTTGGCAATTGTGTGTACGGCGTGGAAGAAGCCGGGGGAGGGCGCGTGTGGAGAGGAGTTGGCAGATGATGTAAACGAGAGAAGCGCGTGGGGAACGTAACTTTTGGTGTGTCATTCACACGCGATTAATGGATGGTAAGTAGTTTTCTTTAAAATTTAACTATTATTATTTTTAGAATGGAATAATTTTAATATTTTCTTTAAGGATTCGTATCAAAACGTGTTGGGTTATTGGGTTAGAATTTTCAACCTCTACGACTGTCTTCTTCCAAACAAAAAAGAGAAAAAAAATAATAGAAAATAACTCAAAATTATTTTCAAGGGACTGCGGTAGGAATCATTCTTTTATCAATTCGAGTTCCTTTTCTTTTTTATTTTCTCAATATTACTACCGGTAATGAAAATTTACATCAAATAAAAAAAATATTTTTAAAAAAATAGTTTATGATACAAATTTTTTCATATTATGAATATAGTAAAATTAGAAATATCAAATGACTACCAGACAGTAATCATAGAGCTATCAGAGGACTATCAGACGGTAATTATAAAACTACTACAAAATCATCACTTTTAAATTTGCTATTTTTACAAATTTAGAAAATGTTGTGACATGAACTCTATTATCATAAATTTTTCTTTTGTTATTTTTTTCTTTAAAAAAATCTCAAACATAATTATATAATTTTACATAATTTTATCCTTAAATGTTATTTTCAGTTAAGAAGGAAGCTTTGCTTATGTGTCACTTTTAACTTTACTTTCATTTTCAGATAAATTAAATTTGAAAAAGTAATCGTAAAAATGAATTTATTCATTTTTAGCCTATTACTTTATTTGATAACTATTTTTTTCTTTTCGTATTCTTACAATATTATGCATCATTTTTCAGTACAAGAGATTTTAGTCAAATTTATTTCAAAAATAAAAACGAAGTTTTTTAACCACTTTTTTTTTTTAGTTTTAAACAAAGGGACTTTATTTCTCATAAAATGTAACCAGCAAAATTTGAAAATAATAAATAAAATTGAAATTTATGTAAGATTAATTTTTGGAAACCAAAATTAAAATATATGGTTACCAATCAGGCCTTAAACGATTGGCTTTTGTTTATTTAAATAAATGTTTTTTTTTATAGAAAGTTTGGTTAAGTGTAACTTGATGTTTGTTCTATCAGTTACGTTTTATCTTACTATATTATAAGTTAAAAACAAGAAATTCTAACTATGTATTCTATTCCGTGCTAAGAATATTTTACTGTTGAAAAATTAGAGAATGGATTGCAATTTGAGGATGTCAATTTAATTTTCAATAAAGAGATGCATAATTATTTAAAAACGTTCACTCGCATCTATTATGAATATCGTAAATGAATAGGCATATTGACGAAGTTAGAAAGTAATTAAAAGAATAATAACAGTAATCATTTAAAATGTAAAACTTTTTAAGAAATTTTTGTATCTAAATTATATGTAATGTATCAATTATGATTTAAAGTTGGATCCTCCACCCACTTTTGCACATATTGTGTATTGTGTAATATATAATATATACATTATTGGATGTCAAGCTAACTGCCAGTGCACATTTTTGTGTATATAATGTCTTCTTTCCTTTATACAAATGTGTGCCATTAGTCTTATATAGGAATTTCTTTATGAAAAAATTAAAATTAAATTTTATTTATTGGTTACTTGAATCCCATTTAAAATTTGATTTTTAATTCTTAAAAAGATTTGAGGGATTAAAAGGGTTGAGTTTTGTTCACTTTTTATTATTCATTTCATGCTTGGTTGAATTTGGCAATTTGGAGTACTGAAGAAAGTAATGAAGAGAGATTTTTAGTATTGAGTTAATAAAAAACAAGTCATTTATGAAGGTTCGTACACGAAACATATATAGTGTTGTCGTATGAAGAGCGTACTTTCCAACGTACTGTAGACCACCGGAAAAGACCTATGTTTCGTACACCACTGGAAAAGACCTACGTTTCGTACAATTTTGCAACTCGGGTCAATGAATGAGGGCATTTTCGTCAATTCCTCATTCTTGGCTGATACATTAGGAAATTATCCAAAGAAAAACCCTCAATTTTTTCTTTTCTTTCCTTTCATATTTTTTTAACATTGAAGAGGAAACATTCTTCTTTTTCTTTCCTAAACTAAAAATGAAATATTAGTTCAATAATTGTGCACAACTCATTTTTCAATTCCATGAAAATAAAATGATTCAAATCACATACTTTTTACCAACTAACACTTCTATATCTTTTGAGTTATGACTTTGGGTTAATTTTATTTTAGTATAAAAACAACTTTAATATCTTATATTATGGAAATGTCTAGTGAGTGGTGTTTTTTATCAACATCTTTAATAAATTAATTTTACCTTACACGTACGTTAAATCATTTCAATCAGCAAGACATGGAATTTAATTCAAATTAGTCAATGTGTTAGGCGAATTGCAACATCTTAATTTTATCAACAACTTTCATAAATCATATGGAAATTATTACTTTCAATCATTCATAGTAATTCCTATGGAAATTATTTCTTTTCCAACTCTTTCAATGCAAATCATATCACACAGTATGCATCTCACATACAACATCTCATAAATCATCTTGTAAACTACACTCTTTTGTCAAGTTGCGGCTATACAAAATAGTTTCAACGCATTTAGCAAGTTCCATCAACTCCATTACGCCTAATGCGTCTTCCAATGCCAGATCACACAGTAAAGCAAAAGACATCTTATACTAGATCACACAACAAGTATGAGACATTCTATTCCAAATCACACAATAATAATAGAGCTTCTTAACCCAGATCACACAATAAAGATAAGGCATCCCACACCAGGACACATGAAGGACATTTTTATTTGGACTCAGAGTTGTTTATATGCATAGTTAGTTCTATGCGATAAGTCATTGGTCATAATCACTACATGCGAAATACTCATTATGTACCTCTTCATCGCATAATAGTTAAATCCTCGTGAAGTACAAGTTTTCCTACTACTTGTCCAAGTATAAGCAAAGTAGTAGGCTTTTCTGGGTGATCTAGGATCGAAAATGGAGAATTGATATCAAAGCTTAGTTCTAGAATTTACTTGTCAAATAGGCGGCATAAAAGAATGATTATACAGTATGACAAGTATAAGTTAGAACTACAACTACTAAGTACACTAGAGACTTCTCTAAAGGGAAATGAGATGGATACGAGATGGAGATAAGAACTAACTTATATTAAAGAAGGGAGCGAAGGAATGTCTAAGTATTACTAGGCGATTAAGTCATGAAAGTCTTGATACGATATAGCTTTCTTAACTAGTTTATGATTAACGCGTGCTTCTCTCGGAGTCTTTAAACACCACACATGACGACCTTTCGGGATCCAAGTGACTCAACCTAGTTAAGCCAGATACATCTAGAAGCGTTCAGTTATAAAGCTTATAGAGCTTCACATTTAAGTGTGGCAACCTCTTGGTGCCTAATACCAACACTTGTCCTTCTTTTGGGTACAAATGTTGGAAGTTGTCTCGCCAAGGTGAAGTTTATCTCCAAAATCTTTCTTGCGCTTTAGCCTTGTCCTTTGCTACTTACCATCTCTGGTAGTTGACAATATACACTGGCCAAGTGATGAGAACAACTAAACTAACTTGATAAGAATGATAAGCTAAACTTCTTATCAAGAACTTATCACAAACCTAAACTATGAATAGCATATTGACAGATGAAAAGTAAAGATGTGATTGATTGAAAAGGTATCAACATGTAATATATATTAAAGAATGTAGGCCTTCAGCCATTGTACAATATGAACACATATATTACAAAAAAATATAAAAATGGAAGAAAAGAGACTGTAATAAAGTACACGTTATTAGGTGAAGGTGGAAGATGAATTCTTCTCTACCCAAATTACAAGCTTTCACTTTACAGTCTGACTGGAGAAAAAGAAGAAAAGCTCTTTGTAGAGGTGGAAAGGACATCTCTTTAGTGTTTTGGCCCATTCAGGCCCCTCTGTAAATGGATGAGAAGGAGGCTATTTATAGTCAACTTTTGGGCGAAAAACTATTCTTCTAGTTGTGTCAATGTCGAAAGCAGCCTTTGTAAACAGGTCATATCACTCCAACCATCACTTTTATCTTCTAGCGAAGCTCATTTCGTGTGATCATTTGGTCTTTTTGCCTAGTCTTCTTGCGAGTTTCCTTTCGATTTGCTAACTTTTTTTGTTCTTTGGTTTGCATTAAGACAAAAAAAAAGGTGAAATAAGCATGAGGGCTTATGTAAAGTGCATTTTCAAATATTTATGGATTTTTAACATAAGACACGCATTTTGACACTTTTACTATGCGTTCTAGCCTCATTATTCTATATAAAACGTCCACAATAACTTGTATTTTTACAAGTTATCAACACACTACAAGGGTAAGGCATCACATTGATCACATAGGATACAAAAGATCATTTCATTTCATCATTTTAATTTATATCAAGTCTTATGCATTTCTCAAATACTTATAATCTCATCACATCATTCTAGTTTATAATAAGTCCAATTCATTTATAAATCATATGTATTTTAAGAATTGGAAAACAAAGGAGAAATCATGTAGTTTATGGTCTCAATAGAAATATATTAAGGATTTAAACACATTTAGGAATCTTTTTTATTTTGGAAAACATTTTATAAGAAGAATCATTTATAATCAATTAGTGTCTTCGCCTAGCTCCCCAACCAATAGCTTCCTTACACTTCCTTACAACTCTTGTCGAATTCAAGCTTGTTTTGGATCTCTAAAAACCTTGAAATCCTTTAAATATTTTTCTTAATCAAGCTTAAGGTAAAAGCAACTTCAATGTGACAGAATTTCCTCTATTTATAAACCCTTCTGATGAAGTCTCTTATGTCGGAATGATTACTCATGTCCGGTGGTGAGAATTGGTCCAATGTCAGAACGTCACGTATCACTGTCACTCCCTTATCTTGAATTCTGATTGGACGGCAAAGTCCAATCAATCATCAATTTTCTTACACAAAGACGATGTCACTACTTCCTAGTGAAGTAAGGTTAAAACACATAACAGTTTCCCGCGTAGTCACTTCTCATTGCTTAACAGTTTCATCAAATAGGTCAATCTCATCGCATGAAATCTGATCGCATAGTAAGGTAAAATGTGATTTAAGTAGGTAAGACTCCCAACAAGTTGTTGATATAGAGTGGGGTTATCGAGAGGAACGCCAGTAAACGGTGTTAGGCAAACGTTGGGATTCAATAGAGTGTAAGAAGTAACAGAGTTTGTAACGCCCCAAAATTAAGGTAATTTCTAATTTATTTATCTTTAATTTATTTTATTTTTTAGTCGTTATGAGGTGTATTTTATTTGAAATCGAAGTTGTTTGGATTTGGTGGAACGGAAATAAATTAAGTATATATGTGTGTGAGAGTATTTTTATTTAATTAAGAATTTAAATTTTCGGTGGAATGTGATATTAATTATTTCGCTTTATATAAATAATTAATATGGAAAAGCAAAATTAATTATGTGGTGCAATTAATTAGGAGAGAAAAGGAGGATTTGGATAAATATATATTTATTATATATGTTTTATTTAAGAAAAAAGGGAGTAAATAATAATAAGGTATTATTATTTGGGGGCATTTATTGTGGTTTTGGAATTTGTGAAAGTTCAAAAGAAAATGAAAAAAAAAATGTTTTCTTTCTCTATTCTTTAGTGAACCTTAAGTCGTTTTCGTCCATCTCAATCTATTCTCTAGCCAGCTGTCGACAAGCCACATGTGTCGCTTTGTGCCATTTGAGCCGAAGATTCTGTCTGCGCGTGAGTCACCAGTTTGGTGAGTGTTTAAGTCTTTATTATGGTTTTTTTTAATACCCATTAAAAGGTTAATTAAGTGTAACAATCCAACTTCTTATATTAAGATGGGGTTATTACTTTAAAATAAATAACGATTTTGCATTTAAAAGAAAAAAAGAAAAACAGCTAAATCGTTTGTAAATGACTTCAAACATACATCCACAAATCATGATCTAATAAAGTAGGAAAAATAATATGTAAACATAATCTTAGTTTAGACCCTATCTAAATTTTAAAGAAAATAACATGAAATAATTAACGAGTTCAAATAATATACTTAATTAAAGGTTACAATACTTAGAATCTAGCTTCTTTTCTTTAACTTAACTTAGAATCTAATAGTTGTTATAGGCGATAAACAATGTACCACGGAGAGATAATCGACTTTCAACTTTATTACTAAAATCTAAAGGTTACAACACTTTAAAACACTTAGCCAAAACATATAAATAACACTTAAACTAAATGTCTTGGCAACCTTCTCGCATAGTAAACCCTCACCTCTTTCTTACTTGGCCTTAATGTTTGAAACCTGAAATGTAAAACTTAAAAACGTAAGTCAACAAACTTAGTGATGCTTTAAGAAAATCTTTTCGAAATCAACATTTCACCAAACACCAAATCGTTTTGCATAAAACACAAATTTTCACAATTACATAGTATTTTGCTTAATAATCTCATAAGTTTGATATTTTGCCATTAACACTCATTAGTCAACAAACATTCCTTTCATCAAGGATCCCGAATTATTCTCTACACTAGGTCTCTTTACTTTCCATTTAGACTACTACAACAAAAGCAACCAAGAATACACAGATTCGTTCTTGTTGCTCAGGCCAAAGCGTAATGTACATCTTTTATACATTGCCCCACCTCATCTCACCATGCACACATTTTATACATGGTTGCCTTTACTCCTTATGTGCACATAATAGTCAGCTCCTTGATAGTAGGAATTAGACTAATGGTTTAAACATCAATTCATAATCATTGAAATCACATAAGGTATACTTTTAATATAACATAAGCTTTTCATGGAAATCTCTTTAAAGACATTTATAAACTGAAATCATTATTTCAAATTAGTAAACACTTTCCTAAGAAAGCTTGAAATCATATAAATCATTTTGAAGAAAACACTTTCCACACTTTATAAATTAAATCTGAAATGCTCTTATTCTTTCTCTTCCCGTGTAGTTTGACAACAGAACTTCAACACTTAGCATTTTCCTCTTCAAACTTTCAAAATGAAAATCCTTAATACTTTGGCTGAGGACCCCTATTTATACTAATCTTAAAACAGCTTAGTCATCCTTAAATTCTCGTCAACTTGCCAGCTCCTACTCTTAATGGTGCACGGGTAGGCTTAAGGTATAACTTAAACATGCTTAACTTAATTTTCACATGTGGCCCATTAAACACACTTAGAAAATTTCTTAGAAGTTCCCTTACTTCTTCTCGCCTAGACTTTCACTTCACGTAACACCTTAATCTCATATTAACATTTAACCACTAAAAGTCTTGTTGTAGAACTATTTTCGCAAACTAACTCAATTGTTGAAGGGATGAAAGCCCTATACAGCAGAAAATTTTACAAAAATCATTCCTCAATTTAATTTGGGAATACCAAAATACCAATACATTAACAGAATAATATAGAAACAAATTTTCTTATTATAACTTAAAGGCTAAGCATGCTTTCTAATTATTGATTATAGAAAGAAAAACTTACTTTTCTAACGTCTTTAAATCTACAAAATAAATTTCCAAATTGGGACATCACCCGTCGAAGACCTTTCTATCCTCTAGAATGAGATTGGTTTGTGGGAACCAATTGGGATGAAAAAAATTTAGAAATTTTTTAGAGAAACTATTTTGCAAAAAAAAAAAAAAGCAAAATCATCAATTAAAGAAAAACTAATTTCTTCTGCGTATTTATAACTCTCTTTCCTTCATGGAGTAGCAGAGAATCATAAGATTCTATTAATTTAAAAATATTAAATTAATAGAAATTTCAAATAAACTAATTAATTAACCATTAATCAATTAGTTAATAATCAATTAAATCATATTTAATTAATATTTCATTTAAATCTTATTTAATGAATATCTCTCCAATATCTTATAGTTT
>JBBPDI010000005.1:12426285-12438552 GCA_037974545.1 Cucumis variabilis | reverse complement strand
AATCTACAAAGGTAATTTTCCCTTAATTATTTAGTATAAGGGATGCATGTTAATTAGGGGCATTTAGGGTATTTTTTTCTTATCCTATTTCCGCTGTGTTTATTTTGTTCCATCACTTTTAACTCTTTTTTGTGTAACAACCGGGCCTTTGAATACGGACAATTGATAGGTTGGCAAGCTATATAGAGATGCTTTGATAAGAGTGAGTTTACCTCCTTTGGATATCAAAGAGTAGTTCCAATTGTTGAGCTTCTTGTTTATTTTGTGTTCTACCTTCTCCCAAAATGAACAAGAATTTGGGTTTCCACTTAGGGGGACACCAAGGTAGGTGATTGGAAGATGAGTGAAGGGGATGTCCCAGTTGTTGGCAACTTCCTTCACACGGTTGATTGAGACGTTAATGGGGCTAATTGTGGATTTGAACAGGTTTATATTCTGCCCAAAAGCCTTTTCAGGGAGGTTTAAATCCATTTTCAAGTTTGTTAGATAATCGTCATTATTCTCAACAAATAGGAGAATATCATCTGCGAATAGAATATGTGTTAAGCTGCAATTGTTGTTGAAACTGACCCCCTAATCGAATTATTATTCTCCAGGTGAGATAATAATCTACTGAGATAATCCATTGCAATCACAAAGATGAAAGGGGAGATGAGGTCCCCTTGACGGATACCCCAATGAGCTTGGAATCGACCATGAGGTTTACCATTGATGAAGACCGAATACACAACATTGCTGATACAGGCTTTGATCCAGTTTCTCAACTTGGAGGGATAGTTTTTAATCTGGAGCATGTAGTTAAAGAAACTCCAACTAATTTTATCCTCATCAAAAGGACGGCAGAGGGAGGCATGGAAAGAATTGTCAACAGGCATCCAGTTGAGATTCTTAATGAACAAATTGTTTCGATTTTCTTCGTAAAAGAGAGTCTCGAAGTAGCTGATAAAAGTGTTGGCAATAGTTTCATTAGTTGCATAAGTGATACCGTCCTCATCTTTGATATCTGAGATAAATCTTTTCTTTTGATTCACAGAACAACTGTGGTGGAAGAAACTGGTGTTTTCATCTCCATCTTTGATCCAAAGCCTCTTAGCTCTCATAGCCCAACCTTGAGATTCCTTGACTGAAAGATTTAGAAGGTCTATTTTAAGGGCGAGATGCCTAATGCTATCTTCAGTGCTCATCATATTTGATTCTTCCATAACATCAATTTCGTCAATTTCTTTAATGATCGAACTTTTTTTTTTGGCCATGGAGTTCAGACTGCCAAAGCTTCATAAAGTTAGCTAACCTTTTGAGCCTCTGGATAAAGGTGTAACCTGGATGACCTTCTATCTTAGAGTTAACCCACCAATAATCAAAATTTCGTTTAAAGTCTTCCTCCTTTAACAAAACAGAATTTAGCCTGAAGGGGGCTGGACCCCAGCTAATATTTGCCGCTTCAAGAACAATAGGATGGTGATCGGAGGTAGTTCTTGGCAGAGATCTTGAATAATTGGAGCTGAAGGACTAATCTCATTGATGGTTAAAAAGGAATTTGTCGAGCCGAGAGAGGACAGAAGAAATTCTGAGGTTAGACCATGTGAATTTGTTGTTGGAGAGAGGGGGATCGATTAAGTTGTTGACTTGAATGAACTTATTGAACTTTTTTATACTTAGTTTAGCCAAGCTGATTGCAGTAGTTTCATCTATCCTTCTTATGGCATTGAAGTTACCCCCAATAACCAAGGAAAATTGTTAAGATTATTAAGCTGTCGAAGGTCTTCCCAGAATAGATCACGGTTTTTTCTGCTTGCAAGCCCATAAACAGCAGCTAACCACCAATTAATGCCTTTAGAGATATAATTGATTGAGATTTTAAATGTTCCTTTCAGATGAGAGAAAAAAGAGTGTCTTAGATCATCCCATAAGGTTAAGATGCCTCCCGAATTGCCATTAGAATCCAAAGCTATCCATTTAATGCTGTTAGAAGGCCACAAAGATTTAATGATTTTTCTGTTGATACTTTTCAGCTTAGATTCACATAAGATAGCAAAATCTGGAGAGTACGACAAAATAACACTTTTTATTTTAGCGGGAGAACCTAACCCTCTGACCTTCCATGACAGCACTTTCATTTAACACTATTAAACCCCTTAGTAGTAGTTTCTTCTGAATCTTCCTTTGAGCTTTCCAAATTAGGTTTCTTGGTGTTGCAATTGCTGTCTTCTTTAGACCAGGGGGATAACTTTAGCTTGTTTTTTTGTAAGCCATGTGGACGGCCTCTCTTTAAAATAGTCAGAATGATCATCCCAATCCGTAGTCCTTTTGGCCTTTTTCCCTGTAGCATTGCATTTGAATTTGCTGATTGGCACATAAATTTCTTTCTCTTTATTATTCTCTGCCATCATTGGAGGTGGAGGTGTTTCTGAAACGACTTCAATATTCTCTATTGGTGAGCCAGTGATGATGCAGAGATCTTTTCTTGCTGTAATTTCAGTATCTGATAGAGAAAAGCTTCCTAAATCCACTGAGAGTTGCAAGCCATTAATATCATATTCATTAATGATGGGGGAAACCTGCATTTGTTGTACACTCGAATTCTCCACCTTACTTTTAATTCTATATTGAAATGTTGGGGACCTACTTCATCTGCTGCTTTCTCCTCTTAATTTTTTTTTTGCCAAGTGTATTTTTGTCAAAGGACCAGCGAGCAGGAGCGTTTTTGGTACTGTATAATTTTTTTTGTTCCGAGGAGAATAAAAGGAGACTTTTCTTTTAGAGGTGGATTTAATTGGGAGGGAGACATTATCATCATTGGAAATTAATTTCCCTTTTCCTTTATCCAATGAGTTATCATTAGGAGACTTTTGGTGGTTGATCTTCTCCATACAGCTTGTAGTTTCCTTAAATGCAACGGATATGGAGCAATTACTTTTTTGCTAGATTTGGGATGCTGAGCATTGATGACATTGTAATCATTTGCATGAAGGAAAGATCTACTGTTTCGATTCTTATTTGAATTTTTTGACTGTTTATTTCCCGGATGGTTCCTTACTGGAATGGTGAATTCTCCTTCTACAAAGAAATATTGTTCTAATTTCGGATTGAATTCGTCAAAAACCGTGGCTGCCTATCGCTTGAATAAACTGTGAACATGAATGTCTCTTTCCACCAACCATTTCCCATCGGATGGAGCGACAGTTTGAATTAGAAACTTGTTACCTTCATTATCAAGCAATCTGATATTTGCTGGAACAAACCCTGAGTAATTGTATATGACTTTTATTTTGGCTTCTACTAGATTAGTGCCTTTGGTAGTCTCAGCTGCTGCTTTGATAAAACCTCCACAAGCAGAACCAATTTGCTTAAAAACCTGAAAGTTCCACATGCTTAAAGGAATACCTCTAAACTTTAACCAACCCTCGTAGCTGGGGATAAATTTAGGTTTTGCATGCAGCTCCAAGGACCATTTCTCAAACTTAACAAAGTACTTTCCAACCGTTGACCATCCTTTGTTGTGACACAGAAGGGAGTCTGACACTGAGTTTTTAAAGTTTACCAAAGCTTTTTCTTGGTGAAAGGGTTTAAAAGAGAAAGCTTCCTCAACTTGTTTCTTCAAATTACTCATAATTTTATGCCAATCATCATGAAAATATCTTCTGGTAATAACGACTGCATTGTCTAGTACTATAGGTGATTGTAAAGTTGCAGTGTTTGAAGAGTTTGATTCTGATGAGTAATCTGAGGATGAGTAGCTACTATTACTTGAACTGCTTTCAGAAACTGCTTTCGCATAGGATTGCCTTAAGGAAGTTTCTATCAGTGGAGAGTAGAAAGGTTTTGGGTTGGAGTTAGGACTAAAGGATGGTCTGGTTTTTGCTTCCACTTCTACTTTTGGAGTAATCATTGAGAGGAAAGAGACTCATCCGCTTTTGTCAATGTCCCCAGGAACCAAAATGCAAGCCTTTCTCCCTCTGTAATCAACCCTGTAAATTTCTATCGTACATCCCTTGTAGTTCCTAGTTTTTCTTATCCAAAGGCAATGATCTTCGTTTCTTGTTTCCAGGAAGAAACGATTTGTGCTAGGAGTGGCTATCAGACATTTCAGTGTGTTCCTTACCCATTTTAGTGATTCAAGAGTTACTTCCACAGAGAATGCCTTGTGTGCTCCCATTTCGGTCAGCCAATAGAGAACTAGTTTTGCATATTTGTCTAGTGAGAGCACAAATTCCTTTTTTCGATTTGGCATGAACGAGAAAGATGTTTGAAGAACTCCATTGTTGACCAAACTTTCAGATTTAGAGGTAGAGAGAAGAAGGGGAAAAAGATAAGAAAGATGGTAGGGATGTGTACCTTTTAATGTTGTTGCATGGAGAAGGACCATGATAAGTGAAGTAAATGTTGTCTGAAGTTGAGTAGTAAATGCTGCTAGCTGTCATTTTTGTAGCCAATAACTAACAAACTGTGTTTTCTGACGGGATGAATTGCAGTTGCGATGGATGGGATATTTGGCGAGAGGAGGGAGAGAGCATCATTTTTTGTCTAAAAGAGAAAGAAGAAAGAATGGCCTTTAGTCATTGTACAGTATGAATAATATATATTACAAAGAATACAAAGGTGAAAAGCAAGAAGAGAATGACAGTTGTTACAAGTTAGAGGGAAAAGGGACTGGGTTCTTCACCACTCAGACTCTAAGCTTTCTTAGAGCATGATTGGAGAAGAGGAAAACTCTTTACATTTACGGTTCATCCAGACTCTCTGTTATGACCTAATTATACTCTTTGTAGCCCATTTAGCACCCCCTTTTGCTTGGTGGGGATGAAGTCTTTTTATGGACAGCTTTCGACAGGAAACTTATATTCTTCTAAGATCGTTAGCGTTGATTGCAGCCTTACGAAATCACATCATTCCAACTACCATTCTTGTCTTCTAGTGAACCTTCCTTGCGTGATGACGTGGTTCCTCGCCTGGAGATGTTAATCGCCACATGAGTTCCCATCGCTAGCCTTTGTGCGAAATGTCTCATTTGATTCACTAATTTTGTCCTTTTTACTTATCTTGCATTTAGACATTGCAATCGCGTAAAACAAGCATAATGCTTATGTAAAACCTATTTCTAAATACTTATGTATATACAACATAAGTTACGCACTTTGATCCCTTCTTATATGTTTTGACCTCATTATTCTAATAAAAGAAATTATAATGACAGGTATTTACACACATTATCAATTCCACTTTCGAACAATGGGTAACAACTAACATGTTGTTACTCGACTAACTTTACAACTCAATGACCCCAGATGTGGTTATTCAACTAATGGGTTTCATAAATGCCAAAGATTTGTGGGAAGTAACACAAGATTTCTTTGGTGTTCAATCAAGAGCATAAGAAGATTTTCTTTGCCAGATGTTTCAAGCAACAAAGAAAGGTAACTCTAAGATGAAGGATTATTTATGTTTTATATATGAAACCTAATGTCTATAATCTTGGTTAAGTTAGGAGTCCTGTTCCTAGGCGTGTGTTCTTATCTTATAGGTGTTGTTGGGTTTGGATGAAGTCTAAAATCCTGTTATAGCTATAATTCAAGGTAAGCCAGATATCTATTCGCTAGATATGCAATATGAGCTCCTTATCTTTGAAAAAACGCTTAGAGCATCAAGATAAACATTGAGAATATTGTCCAAAGTTCTGCTGTGAGTATAGCTCAAAGGTTCAACTCAAGTGAACCCAAAAATTTCGACAGCTAGTAGTTCCATGGAAATAATCGGAATAACTTCAAAAGGCAGCATGGAGGATTAAACAGCGGAAGAGGTTGTGGTTGAAGATGTAGTAACAAATCAACATGCCAAGTTTGTGATAAGTATGGTCATTCTACCCATTCTGTTATAGCAGATTTAACAAAGAACTTTCTAGTACTTTGGCTCAAGATAAAGGAGGTTAAATCTCAGATCACTCTTCAAATCTAAGCCCGACTGCCTTTATATCAACTCAGAACACAAATCCATTTGCCACCTTTAAAACCTTTATTGGTCCAAATTGGTATATAGACAGTGGCACCACCAACCATGTTATGGTAGAATGCTTAAATCTATCCAATCCAGCTGAATATTTAGGTATGGAAAAAGTTACAGTAGGGAATTGAGGTAATTTACATATTTCATATATTGTTTGACTGATGGTAAAAAGGATTTGGCTTTAAAAACATCATGTGTGTTCCTGATATTACTAAAAATTTAGTGAGTGTTTCAAAACTTGCACAAGATCACATATATCTAGCTATTGTTTTTTTTTCAAGGACAAGGTTATGTGAGAAATACTGTTGAAAGGAACGATCTTAAGGATGGGCTTTATCACCTTGAAAGTGTTAGTGTAAAGAAAGGAGCAACATCGAATCATAGCAGTAATTCCAAGTAACAACTTATGCACAAAAATAAGAGTATATCAACCTTTTTCTTGGTATGAGGAATAAATCTTGTCAATATTAATGTTCTTGTATCTAAAATTGTTTGGTGCAAGAGATTAGGACACCCATCGTCCAAAATTTTGAACTCCATAGTAAAAGGATGTAATATGACAGTTAATGATAATGGTGAAATTGAATACTATGACTCTTGCCAATTTGGAAAATCTCATCATCTTCCATTCTTTAACTTTCAGTCTCATGTTGTGGAACCCTTTAACATTATATATTCTAATTTATAAGGTCCAGCCTCTTTTTGCTCCAATAATGATTTCATATATTATATCATTTTTATGAATAATCACATCAAATATACCTAGATATATTCCCTTAAACAAAAAGATACAATAGTTAAGGATTTTCAATATTTTGTCACATATGTCAAAAATCATTTTAATAAAACCATTAAAGTTTTTCAATCTTACAATGGAGGAGAATACACAAAAATACAACAGTTATTTTAAATTTGAGAATCATCTATCATTTTTCTTGCCCTACACCTTAACTTAGAATGGTAGAGCTGAAAGGAAACATCGACATATTGTTGAAACTGCACTTACTCTCCTTCCACAAGTCAACATGATGTCGAATTATTGGTGGGATGCCTTTCTAACTACTATTATTTTAATAAATGGAATGCCTACGCCTACAGTTAAAGGTTTATCTCCAATTGAACTATTATTTCATCATAAATTAAATTTCCCTGAGTTGAAGATTTTTGTTGTGCTTGCTTCATGTGCCTAAGACCATATCAGTCTACGAAATTCAATTATAACTCTAAGAAATGTGTCTATCTCGACCCAAGCACATATCACAAAGGGTTCAAATGTTTGTCTAAAACTAGAAGAATCATCTCTCAGCATGTCAAGTTCAACAAAAATGAATTCCCCTTTTGGAAATTATTTCCCTCGGCCCGGCCCACTTCTCCATTACAATCAACCTCTTCTTCCCTTGCTACAATCAACAACTGGCCCTCCTCATCAAATTTGGCCTAACCCAACATACCTCACAACCCACATAATAACCAACGCCAGTCCATCATCTCCTCAAGTCTAATAAACACCCAAACTAATAGCCTACCATCAGCTCACTCCACCGTTAACCCTCCATCTCTTAACTTTATCATGCCACCTGTCTCTGAGTCTTCAACAGTTGGAAGTTACTCATGGAAAACTCCTCTCTACTTGACAAATCCCACAGTACCCTCTTTCTTACCCCTTCCTCCTCTTGCTTCGGCCACCACAAATGGATTTGCTTTGCCACCTAATCCTTCTATTTCTATCCATTCCATGGCTACTTGAGCCAAACCCAACATCTTCAACCCAAAGCATGAGTTTCTTCATCCATGACTGATTGAACACTTACTAAGCCGACGAGAATAAAGGAAGCTCTACCCACCCCTTAATGGAAAAAGGAAATGGATGATGAGTACCACATGCTAATCATTGCAAATTTGGTGCCTCCAGCCTCCTCTTAGAATGTTGTGAGAAGCCAATGATTTTTTACTCAAACTTCATACCGATGGTCAATTCAAAGGAATGAGGTTCGACTGGTTGCCAAAGGGTTTCACCAACAAAATGGAGTGGATTTCTTCGAGACATTCACTCCAGTAGTCAAGGGCTCTACAATTCAGATTGTTTTAAGTCTTGTTGTAACCCAAGGATGGACTTTATGCTAACTTGATTTTAATAATATGTTTCTTAATAGACATCAAGAAGAGAGTGTATATATGACACAATCACCTGGTTATCTTAATTCATCTTTGAATGATTATATTTATAAGCTTAATAAGACCATATATGGGTCGAAGCAATCTCCTCGTGCTTGGAACACTACACTATCGAAAGCACTGCTTACCTGGGGATTTATTAACTCACGGTTAGACTTATCTTGTTTATATTTTGGCATAAACAAATCTATCATTCTCCTGCTCATATATGTTGACGATGTCATTGTTACTAGTACTGATTCTTCCTTGGTTTAAAATCTAATTAATTCATTAGATAAGCAGTTTGCGTTGAAGGGTTCCGGTAATCTGAGTTACTTTTTGAATTTCCAAGTACACTATTTAGATTATGGATTTATACTTGTCATACCCCGTCCCACAGACCTTCTTGCTTTTCTTGCGAGACTTGGTGCGACTTGAGCATCTCTGAAGCAATTAAACACCAAAGACACTCATCTTAAATACTTTATCTTGCTTAAACGCCAAATACTTTAAATAACATGTTTTAGGCGATAAAGCTTAACGTAGTCAACATAATCAAAACTTAAACTTTATTAACAACAAACATTTCATACATAGTATACAGTACAACTTAAACTAAAACTTAAAATGTCTGACAGTTTCTCGCCTGGTAGGCCCTTTCCTTTCCCTCCTCTTACTCGGCCTTAATGCCAAATCTTGGAAGATAAAATTTTAAAACGTAAAGACTTAGTAAGGTTTTATGAAAACCTTTTCACAATGACCTTTGATAAATTCTTTTCGCCAAATCATAAATTTCAACACAAACTAATTTATCAATAAACACATCAATTTGCTAAACATATTGAAACACATGTAATCATTTTTACAATAGAAACAAATCAACTCGCAAATCACATCAATATTCATTTCACACAAATACTCTTTAGTCACAATCATTCCTTTCATCAAGGATCCCGAATTGTTCACTACGCTTGCTCTCATTACCTTGCATTTAGACTACTATATCATCAGCATCCAAGAACATACAGATTTGTTTTTGTTGCTCAGATTGCCTAACACAATGTAGTCATTTTCTACATTGGTCGACTTTACTCCACCATACAAGCCTTTTCTACATGGTTGTCTTTAATCTTATGTGCACATGTCAATTAGCTCATTCAAAGGAAGCAACTAATAGTTTGAAAACCATTTTATAGTCATTTAAATCGCAATAATCAAAATCATGCTTTAAACATTGTAAAACTTGCTGTAAACATATAAGCTTTTCATATAAATCTTTTCATATTTGAAATCCTTATTCAATCATCAGAGCTTAATAGAGAAAGCTAGAAATTAATATAAAACATTTTAAAGAAAATCACTCATAAACACTTAGCCTTAAAACACAAAATCTTTTCTTCTTCTTTTTCTCGCGTAGCCTTCTCACGGAAACAAAATGGTAGTACTTCAAAACTTCAATTTTTTTCCAAAAATCTCCCTTGCTTAGTGACCCAAATACTTTATTTATACTACTCTTTAACCTGGATTAATAATCCTTAGTTCTTTGTTCGATTGTCAGCTCCTACTTAAAACCTCACACATATAAAGTTAATATTTATCTTAGTCATGCTTAAATTCTTAATCTTACACGTTAACCCCTGTCAAATCATATTTGACATTTTCTCGCCAAACCTTTCTTCTGGCCTAATTCCATACTGCGAATAGTTTTAACCGCTTAACATAACTTTTGAAGATCTTAATGCGTAACTCTTCTCGCGAACTACCCAATTTTCTCGTGAAGACTCCTTCTCATGTAAACACCTAGACTTCATAGGTCTTATCGCAAATCCTTCTTTTCTTAAAGCTTCCTTACGAACTATCCTCTTAAATGCGTAGAGTGACCAAAATGCCTTTGTCTAAATTGCCAAAATTGAACACTTGAGCAAATCTTACTTCTTGAACTTACATTTTAGATACAAGTCTTACAATACTTAATCAAGAAAAGTATGTAGATGATTTCCTTCACAAACTTCAACTCCCTGATTTAAAAGTAGACCCTTCACAAAGTGTTGTTGGGAAGACACTGATCAACTTTGAAGGGATCCCCCTCGATGATTCCTTCATATATCATAGCACAATTAGAGCCTTAAAATATCTCACAAACACATGATCGAATAATGCTTATATTATCAATCATCTCAACCAATTTTTTTAATGCCTAACTAACCTTCACTGGCAAACTGTTAAATAGGTCCTCCGTTATTTGAGTGGCACAAAATCCTTTGGGATATTATTTCAACGAAGTCCTTATCTTTCCATCTTTGCCTTTTTTGATACTAACTAGGCGACGAATATTAATGATAAAAAATTTGTTATAGCCTATTGTGTCTTCATCGGCAATAACTTAGTATACTAGTCCTCCAAGAAACAAACGACAATTGCCCGCTCCAGTACCAAATCTGAGTATCATACTCTTACACTAGTTGCTTCTTAAGTTCTCTAGCTAAAACAGTTTCTTACTGAACTCAATGTCTCTTCGTCTCTCAAACCTGTTATTTGGTGTGACAATTTAAGTGTTATAGCTCTTGCTACTAAATCTAGTCTTTCATGCTCAAACAAAGCATATAGAGATTAACATTTATTTTTTTCAAGATCAGGTTCTTAAAGGTATTTTAGATGTTTGATATGTTCCTTCAGCGGATCGGTTGGTTGATGGTCTAATAAAATCTCTCACGCACTCTTAGTTTCAACATCTACGTTCAAAACTCAGGGTGGTCAGTCTACTCACTCATTTGCAAGGGGATGTTAGAGAAGACTCTTGTGACAAAGCAAACCAGTTAGCAACATTGCCATGCTGGAGCTGAATCATCAAGTTAATAAGAAATTATAATAAACTTTATGAGAAATGTAATGTGTTAATAGTTTGTTATTTTCTCGATTTATTAGTTGTTGCCATCTCTACATTGCATAAGATTTTGTGATCATGAGTGTTGAATCATAAAGAGATATAAAAATTTTCTCCCTTTAACTAATACACTAACATGGCACATCCTTGCGGCATTGTATTCTTGCAGTCTGGTATAAACTTCATAGAACTTTCTCTAGACAAGAAAGTAGAATAATCTTCTCATTTTAGTAAATAGTTAAACGTTTATTATGTGATTTTGCATCTCGTTCTTCTCTAATTTCAGCAAATGCCTCTAACACATTTGTCAACAGTTTTTGGTAATTGTTTGTATAACTAGTTTTTCCAACTTGTGGTTTCATGTTCCTAGAAAATGAAGTATCTCAAAGCTATGTGTTTTTTTGTTTCCTATCTTTGATGCATCAATTACGTACCTACATCAACTGGGTATTACAACCAAGTATACAACAAAGGTCTAAAATGCAATAAACTTTGTTTGTTTAGAGGTAGGAATATAAGAAGTTTGAGATTTACGACTCTTTATTGTGTGATTCTTTCGGTTGCTGTGAATTTGTTTGATCACTCACATGGTTTATTCTTTATTTCATACTTCATTGTGTTTTTTCTTATAAAAAAAATATGAGCTGTTCTTTATAAAGTTTGAATTTAGGATTGTTGTTTGGGGTTAGAATATTTACAAGGACTAAAATAGTTTTTAGATTACTGTTTACTATTATTTTCCTTGGAACAAAATCCAATGCCTTTCAGGATTACTACGTGTTTCTTTTCTGTTTATATGAACATCTAAAGAAATATGATGTATGATTCACTGTCTATGCAGCTCTGTGAATATTGGTGTTTTTATATGCTTAAAATGTAGTGGTGTGCTGGATCAAATGATGAGGAAGATGAGGACGAAAAAGATGAAACGGAAGAAGAAGATGAAAAACTACAAATAAATGACAAAACAGAAACCAATCTTGTGAACCTAAGAATGACAATTTATCTGACAATCCAGTGTAGATTTTGAAGAGGCAGGGTATAAGCTTCTAAAAATTAAACTCGAGCCTGGTCAAGAAGTAAGTTCTTTTAGTTATTTCTGTTGGTCATACTTTTTTTGAATTAATTTCATAGGCTGCCTGCACTTTTTCTGAAATCAAAGTTTGTTTCCTGTTTTATAATAGTGACTTGTAATACTGATGTTTGTCTGTTGCAATTGATATATTATA
>JBBPDI010000005.1:12401507-12426185 GCA_037974545.1 Cucumis variabilis | reverse complement strand
TAAAAATATCAAAATAGTGAAAATATGCATGATAAAATTGAGAGTAGGCTATTATTAAACGAGTCAAAATTTGTCCCCACAATATATCACAATGATTCTAGTTTCCATCATTTTAACACTTTAAACTTTGAAGTTCAAGTGCAAGTTTCTTAAGCATATAGAAATTTAATATAGTTGCCAACCAATGAATTAAAACATTATACTTATTTCTTAATGCCAAATCCTTGAATCTCTATTATGGCAGGGAGTTGGTTCTTATTTTATACTCAATTAAGTCGCGATCAAATTTTCCCACTCAAAATAGAAGAGGTGGCTGTATCTTGGTTTCTCTACTCAAGACTATTTGGGAGGCAACGTGGGATTTGATGATGGTTTTATGAATTAAGACTGCAAAAGTCATACAGGATGAAAAACATTAATTGGAACAACTATCGTACTTGTATTCGAATTCATTCGACCAATCAAGACAGAAGAATCACACAATCCTCGAACATTGAACTCTGGATTTTATTGGCAGTATCTAACCCCATTCATTGTGTCTGATTCAAGCTTTATTTTTACTTTCTACTTATTAGTAAATGAATCTCCGCAACTGGATTCTCACTTCTTCTCTATTAATACGTATTGTAAATTTGTATACTAATTTGTTGTCACATCCAAGTCTCTTTGAGATTTAAAATTAGATAAACTCACTTCTTTTCTCTACAAGAAAAATGTTAAACATCTTAGTAGGAACCTTGACTCAAATTTAGTTTCAGTGAGGTGAAAGAGTAATTATGGCTATAAAAAAAAATTGTGCTACCACAGATGGCAAAATCCAAAGTTGCTTTTTTAGGAGGATAGGAAGAGATATCGTACTAGCATAAACATTATACCCAAAAATAAAATTAAAATATCCAGCAAGCATTTGAAACTTAGTAATTTGGTAACTACTTAGTATGACTATGTAGTGAAAAGTTTTGAAAAAAATGAAAAGGAATTAGAAGCAAAACCTGGATTTCTCGTTGCGGCAGTTCAGATCTGAGTCTGTTGCACGACTGAAGACGGGACCGGTGGCACGCGACTGAACAAAAAAAGAAAGAAGAAGGGAGGGACGGCTTCATCGGACGAAAGAGAGAAAAGAGGAGGGCTGCAGCGGCTAGGCTGTGAGAGGAAGAGAAAAAAATCGAAAAGAAGAGAGGGGGAGGGTGTCGCGCACGGGAGGAAGGAGAAGGAAATAAAAAAATCCTTTTTTTAAAAAAAAACTAATAATAATAATAATTTTTAGGGTAAATTAGAAATTTCTTGACGTTTTTAAAATGTAGAGGAAAACTATATATTATTGATGTTTAAAAAACGTCAAGAATGTAGAATTCATATACATTCTTGACGTTTTAAGAACGTTAAAAAATTAATAGATATTTCTTGATGTTTAAAAAACATCAAAAAAATATATCTTACTTGACGTTTAATAAACGTCAAGAAAGTTAAAAATTGGCCTTTCATATAAATTCTTGCATTTTTTTTATTTGAAATCACATCTTTCTTGACGTTTTTTTCCAAAAACGTCAAGAAAGGAAAACTGCAACCGTCAAGAAAGCCTATTTTTATAGTAGTGCATGGTTCTCTCGAAGTCATTATATGTCATACATGGTTGCTTTCAGCGATCCATATGACTAAATATGAATTGGTGAGTTATATCTAAAAGGAATTACTTATGAACCATATAGTATTTCACAATTAAGAACTACTACCTTTCGACTAAATATGAATTGGTGAGTTATATCTAAAAGGAATTACTTGTGAACCATATAGTATTTTGCAATTAAGAACTACTACCTCTTGGCTAAATATGAATTGGTGAGTTATATCTAAAAGGAATTACTTATGAACCAATAGTATTTCACAATTAAGAACTACTACCTCTCCGCACACACTGTCCACACTTGTTCTCCTTTCGGGATACAAATGTTGGAAATGATCTCGTAAGGGGAGATGGAACTTCTCTTCGTGTGCGTTAATTATGTTCTTGCTACTTTCTCTTTTTGATAGTTGGTAACTTACGCTAGCCAGACGATGCAAATAGTTCAACTAACGCAATAAGACTTATAAGCAACTCTTCTTATCAAAAACCATCATCTACCCTAGCTACGAATAACACATCGACTGGTGAAAAGTAAAGGAATGTTGGATTGAAAACTTATATACGTATGACAAATACAAAGAATGTAGGTCATAGGCCAGTGCACTATATGTACAATACAAATTACAAAGAATGCAAAAATGGAAGACAAGGTAATAAAACAATGTTACAAGTTAGGAGACAGAAAGGAATAACATTCTTCTCTAACCCATCTACAGGCTCTCTATGTTGTTCATTTAGACCTTTTAGTGGCCCATGCAAGCCCCCTCCTTTCTGTTGGGGATGAAGTGCTTTTATAGGCAGCTTTTTGGCGGAAAACTTCTATTCTTCTGAGATTGTCAGTGCTGACACTAGTCCTGTGAAGTCATGTCACTCCAACTATCATTCTTGTCTTCTAGTGCACCTTCCTGCGTGATGACATGGTTCCTCACCTGAAGATGTTTAATTGCTTAATGAGTTTCCAATGTGTGGCTTTCGTGTGAGGTGTTTCCTATGATTCACTGGTTCATTCACGTAAAACAGGCATGATACTTATGTAATCTGTATTTCTAAATATTTATGAATTTACAACGTAAGTCACATGCTTTGATCATCTTTTTATGCGTTTTGATCTCATTATTCTAATAGAAGAGGTTATCATAGTGAGTATTTATACACGTTATCAACTTCTTTAGAGTTTCTCTTGACACACCCTTGGCCGCATAGCTCACAAGCCAATACTTAGCAAAAAAATATCTCAACTTCCTTTTCTGTTGCTTAACCTTGAGTTTTTTTAACACTGAGGAAAATTTCTAAGATCTTAAATACCAACGACAACAACTTAGCAAGCTTACCACTTTAAGAAAAACAAAGGACAGGAAAGTTTATGGTTTACAACCTTCGTGAAGTGGCTTATGTTTTCCTTAGTCGTGTGTGAAAGTATCCAATTTGACTTCAAAACATGTCCAGGGTCTAATTCTAGCTTCTCACTTCGTTTATTGTGAAACAAGGAGGGATGAATTTTTTAGTTTAAGACAAAATTCTTTAACAGTGGATGAATACGAAAGAAAATTTATGGAACTCTCACGATATGCTGGATCATTTGTGGCATCAGAAGGTGATAGTTGTCAACAATTTGAGAAAGGACTAAGACAAGAAATTTGGACTCGAGTAACGGCAACGTAAAAAATGAAAAACTTCTCACAGTTGATTGAAACTGCATTAAAGGTGGAGCAAAGTCTATCATCAAGGAAGTTTGATGGTATAGATCCTCAAACGAATTCAAAAATGAGCCATGATGGAAGGAAACAAGAAAAAAGAGCTTCGGTCTTAGAGTATCAAAAGGAAATAATTTTAAGAATGGATCCAGAAAAGGAAGCTTGTTTCAATCTCAAAACTCAAGAAACAGATACCAAAAGTTAGATGCAAGCAGCAATAATAAAACTCTTTATGGAGAATGCAACCGATATCATCTTGGATAGTGTCTCAAAGGAGGAGAAATTTGCTTTTGATGTAAGAAATCAGGACATTTTGTGAAAATTGTCCTTTAGTAAACACAAGTTAACCAAGAGATCAAGGTACGGTCTCTTTATCAGTAAACCAACCAAAGATAACCTTATAAGGAGAAGGACCAAACAATATGAAAAAAAAGGGAGTTTTAAAGAGTTAAGCATGCTACAAGTATGTAATGAGTCTTATGTTATGTAAATAAAAGTATCTTTTATAAGAGTGTTGGTTGGTGTTTAAAATTTCGAGGATGAAATTTCTTAAGGGGATAAGAGGTGAAACCCCAAAATTTCTTAGATCTTTGGAACTTGTTAAGATTAGTCAAGGACAAGAAGAACTAAAAAAAATGAGTAAAAATACCTGGAAAGATAAGATTTTAAAGTAAAGGTTAAAGTGAAAAAAAAAGTTGGAAAATTTGGCTAAGTGTCAAAAGAAGGACATTAGGCGTTTAGAGGTTATATGGGTGGTAAAAGGGAACTTGTTAAGATTAGTCAAGGACAAAAGGAACTAAAAAAAAAGGAGTAAAAATACTTGGAAAGATTAAGATTTTAAAGTAAAGGTTAAAGTGGAAGAGAAAAGTTAAAAATTTTAGCGAAGTGTCAAAAGAAGGATATTAGGTGTTTAGAGGTTATATGGGCGATAAAAGGAACCAAATAACCTTTAAATGAGGTTGGTTGGGAGTAAGGTAAGGCTTGAAAACCTCTAAGCATACGTGTGTTGTCATGGTTAGGCGTTTTAGACTTAGGCTAGGCTACAGAGCCATGAAAATAACCTCCAAAGGATTGTTATTAGGCGAGGAAGACTGCCTTTAACAGGTTAGTTGGGCGAGGAAGGTTGTCAGTTGAATGGGTGAGGTAAGGAAAACAGGTAGGCGAAATAACTTCCAAAGAGGTTATCTATGCGTTTAGGCAAAGGGCATGCCAGCAAGCTTGGAGGTTAGTGTGACCAAGGAGAGTCTTAGGCAGTGATGCTAGGTAAGGAAGGTTGCACCCGAGGAAGCTAGGCAACCAAAGCTATGCGTTAAGAAGTTAGTTATACAAGAGGCTTGACTCACTACTATAAATTTTGTCTTTCTTGACACACAAATTTTGATTTCTTGATGGTCATGGCAAAGGACCATAAAGAAAAATGTTTTTCTTGATACAATGTTTATCTTGACGGAGATGTACGTCAAGAAAAGTCTCCTTATTTTGTTGAAGAATACGAAAAAGTGTAAAAAAATGTGGATTCTTGATTTCCTTGATGGGCAAAGTTCCTTTAGTTTTATTAATGGTCCACAAACGTCAAGAAAACTATTTTTTGATGGACAATAAACAATCAAGGATAATATATTAGTTGATTGGCAATAACCATCAAGTTAGTTAGGTTTTCTTGATGGACGAGACTCATCAAGGGATGAATTTTCTTGATTTTCAATGATCATCATAAAAAATTAATATATTTGTTTTAGATTTTTTTTATGGGTTTAGAATTTTCTTGATGGGTCTAGGGTTTCTTGATGGACAAAGACAAAAAAAAAATCATGGGCAAGGTTTGTTAAGAAAAATGATGTCTTGATGGACATTGTCCATCAAGAAAAAAATATATATAATTTTGGATTTAGGATAAGATCATGAGCAAGACACATTAAGAAAAAACTATTTTTCATGAAGCAAAAATTTGGACCCTTGTTAACGGGCTCAGAAAACACGATATTTATCAATAATATTCTTAAATCCTTACTATTTTTTTCGATTATTACTTTCTATTCATCAACAATACAATATTACTTTTTTAAAAGTTAAATGTTATAATTATAATTAGATTGAAATAAGTGACTTTATCAAATTAAATTAGTTAATGTGCTCAACTTTAATGAGTTGGATTGAAAGTTTGTAATTTAGGGTTTTTAAAATTTGTAGAAGCTATAGAACCTGGTTAATATAAGCTTAGCTCAACTGGCACCTATATATACATGTGGATAAGAGGTTTCGGGTTCAAATTTTCACTTCAATTGGATTTCAACGTTGGGTGTAAGAAAAGGAAAAGTGAAATGGGAATCAAGATTATGGCAAGCTAAGGTGGGTGTGAGAAAAGGAAAAGCAAAATGGAAATCAAGATCATGCCAAGCTAAGGTGGGTGTGAGAAAAGAAAAAGTAAAATAGAAAAAAAGAATAGGTTTTTTATGACATGTTTTGGCTACCAAGAAAATGATTTTCTTTGATGGCCTTTTTAGTTTTCTTGATGGACAAAAACATAAAAGTTTCCTTTCTTGATGGCCAATACCATCAAGAAAGAGTTTTTTTATAGTCGGGCTTTCTTGATGTCTGCCTACTTTATAGGCAAAGAGTTTTTGCTTTAAAATTTTGAGGTAAGAAAGTTAAGACATTTTAGAGAAACTTTGTAGAAGAAAGTTTTATCAAAAGAGTTATGGATTGTAAGTTATGGATTTTTAAAGTTGGGTCATGTATTCTGGACGAAAAATATTGTTCTGAACAGTAGGTCAATGTCATGCATACTAGGCGAGATGAACTTGTCGTTTTGGTCATAGAGGTTATTATGTATTGTTGAGAGGTTTGCAACAAAGGTCATGGCATAGCTGAGCGGCAAGGCATACGCTCAAGTTGCGCACATGACTTGTGAGCATGCCTTGCAAAAAGAGGTTATTAGGGGGCAAGTTGGGCGCACAACACCACGTGGACAAGGACACACAATGGGCGCTAATGTGCGGCCTTGTATGAGCGTTGTTCCTCATTACAAGGTTAGCATACGGCGTATGCCCCTCATTGTAAGGTTAGCACGTAAGGCTCCTTGGCCATGCTTGTGCGGCCAGCCCCATCCACTATGTCATTGGGCACTATTGGGCTATTTTCAGAATGTTTTAACCTATCATGATATTTTTTGAAGTTTTAAGAGAAGTTTTGGATATTTTCATGTTCAAGGGACTATTAAGGAATAAATATGGATTTTTTTTAAAATCAAGCAGGCTTAAGAGGAATTTACGACAAAGAATACATACAAGTATTGTGAGTGACACATCGATTTCTAAAAGTATTTATTAAATATGGTTTCAAGCTATTCATGAATTTGAAAAGTTATTTATGATTTTTTAATTATTATTTCAAGTCATGATTTACGATAAATGTTTACTAAAATGATAATTCAAGTTACGTTATGATTTAATGATAAAGGAAATATTTCAAAACTTTCAAGAAAATATTAGAAATATTTCAATGTTTTCAACTATTTTTATCCATGCTCGAATATATCTTGAGACCTATTATATAAATGTGGTTAACTCCATACTGATGGTAGGATTGACGAGTCTTTAGTTTATAGGCCATCGAGAAGGGTATATAATTATGCCTTAAAGGAGGGGGATAACTTTCCATCGACTATCCCATCTTCGGACGAAGGGGTAAATATTGCTCATGGCTATGAATGACTATCTTCAAAAAGTTATGCAAAAGTTTTCAATGTTTCAAGATTCATGTTATCAAATGATTGTTTATTGATAAATGCATTTAAGCTTCGGTTCTACGTTAAAACTGTTTATGAAAATCTATTTTTCTAAAACCGTTGCTCAATAAGTCTTTCGACTTACCCTTTCAAAAAAAGTTCTCTCTCTTTCTAGGTACAGATTGTGGATCTTCGCATGCTGAACATATTGCTGCCAAGCCAACTTAGTTTTCAAATATGAAATAAAGAGATTCGTTTCAAAGTATTACTCTGTTTAGTTAAAAGTATATATTTCATGTATGAAAAGGCTTTCAAGATGGGTCGCACTACGATTTTATGTTTTTTTAAGTATTTCAAAGTTAAAAGACTTCTAATGTTAAAAGTTTTACGTTTTCATGTCAAGTGTCAGTTAGAGTGTTCTAGAGGTGAACAACTTCAGTTGACATCGTGCCACGTCTGGGATTGAACAAGCGTGCTTGGGGCAGGGTGTGACACAACACATATCTCTCCACGAGATAATGAGTTAAACACCTAGTAAGTGGAACTTGTAAAACCAATCTCCAACGTAAAGTTCCAACTTTGAACTCAAGAGATCTTTACAAATCAACGCAGCGAAAAAACCCTTAAAAAAACCAACTTAGCTTAATCGTCTAGCCTTTAACACTTAAACTTGCTAGATACTAAGCAATAAGCACCACAGGGATACATAAACACAACATAGCGGAAAGATCGAAAACTCAACTTTAATTGTATTACTTGATTCATTACTTTACAATTACATTTCTTTTCGTGCAAGGCGTAAAAATAAATCTAAGCTCTAAGCTTTAAGCTTCATGTCTTCCTTCATCCATGGGATGTTACTTTTCGCGTCGAAGTGTTTAGGAGTATAAGACTCCATTTCTTATCCTTCTCCTTGATTACCTAACAACCTATCTGAAAGACAAGACTCGTCCCACACACAAAATTGGGATGTTGTCTCTCTAAATGTAATAACTTTAAACCATCTGAAGACGGATAACTTGATCAACTTTATTGTGTTAAAATCCATCTTACCTTTCCTTACTTGGCCTCAACACCTGATCATCTGGGGAAGGGAAACTTAAACACATAAATCAAATACTTAGTGAGTGAAGATTTTAGAAAATCTTTTTGGGAATACAAGTCAAGCATAAATTCATTTTCATTCCTCAAATGTGTCTTCCAATGCCTCATTTAACAAATCACAGAAATTCCACATTAGCTTCTCTTATTCCTTTTCACCAAGAATGTGAATCATTCCTCTCGCCAAGCCTACTGCGATTCACTCTCGTCAATATCTTGCGATTGAGCTACTGTCATGTTCACTTTATTCACAACATCTTGGAAGTTTCCTTATTAATTTCTTGTTTCATCAGCTGTCCACACGATCCCATTCACATTATGTAGACATCACATAATCACTGCTCACTTGATAGGAATAATCAGTACATAGAAAGCAGTAGTTTTCTCTTCGCAAACAACAACACAATAATAATATCACAAAGAAATACAAAATATTTTATTAATAATACAAGTTACTATGACCTTTTAGGCAGAATAATGGGACCAAAATGCATGATAAGAGTGTCAAAACGCGTAGCTTATGTTGTAAATGCATAAATATTTAGAAATAAACTTTACATAAGCGATATGCTTGCTTTACCCCATTTTAAGTATTCAAACACAGGGATTATCAACAAAAAGAAGAAGTTAGCAACTCGCAGAGGAACTCGTGCAAAAATTAGACGAGAAGACCACATCAGAACGCGAGAAGAGGTTCATTAATAGACAAAAGTGGTAAATAGAGTTGCCATGACATGTTCAGAAGATTAGACCTACAAAAAGGAACTTCATCCTTACCATGAAAGAGGGCTAGACGTCTGAATAGACCAGCCATTAGAGGCCTAAATGGGCCACCCACTCACTAGATGAGGTGGGTGGAACCCTCGAGAGTTGGTTGAAAGGAGTAGCCTTTCCACCGCCTGTAAAGTATTCTTTCCTCTTCTCCAGTCAGTTTGTAGAATGAAAGCTTGAAGGCTGAGTGAAGAAGAGTCAATCCTCCATTTTCCCCTAACTTGTAATGCCACTTTTATTTCTTACCATTTTTGTATTTCTTTACATCGTATTGTTTTATATTATACATTGGTCGAAGGCCTTCATTCTTTAATACAATATATGTTTATACCCTCTCAATCCATCCATCTTTATTATCTTCATCTGTCCTTGTACTATTTGTAGTTTAAGTTTATGATACATTATTGATAAGAAGTTTAGTTTATAAATCTAATCGCATTAGCTAAGCTATTTTCATCACTTGGTCAGTGTATATTGCCAACTACACGAGAGGGCAAATAGCAAGGATATAGCTAGCATGTGCAAGATGGAGTTTGGAGACAAACTCCACCTTGGTGAGATAACTTCCATCATTTTTATCTTGAAAGGAGAACAAGTGTGGACATTAGGCATCGAGAGGTTGTTGTTCTTAAATGCGAAGCTGATAAGTTTTATAAGTGTTTTCTAGACATACCTTGTTTGGCTAGGCTTAGTCATTTGGATCCCAACAGAAGACTAAGTGTGTCGTTCAATGACTCTGAGAGGAGCACGTCTTAATCATAAGCTAGTTAATCAAGCTATATTGCATTGAGGTGATCATATAGCTTATTCATTCGATAAAATTAGACACTCCTTCACCCCCTTCTTTAATACAAGTTATTTCACATTTATACCATCTCAACCACCCTCATTAAATCATCTTTACAGAGTGCTCTAGGTGTATATAAGTAGATGTAGTTTTATACTCTCATTATTTTATATCTTTTTATTTTTCATTCTTTTATACCGTTTAATTAAGAAGTAAACTCTAGAACTAAGCTTTGATATCAATTTCCTGTGTTCGATCCTGGTTCACTTAAGAAAACCTATTGTTTCACTTTACACTTGGACAAACAATAGGAAAACGTGTACAACAAAAACTTATCACGGAAGATATTAGAAACATTTTGCATGCAATGATCATATCCACTCACATGATGAAGAGATTCATGAAGAGCATTCTGCATGCAATGATCCTTAATCAATGACACATCGTGTGATTTGAACTTAAAAGACCTATACCAACATAGGCAACATCACTATTTTCTATGACATCAAGCCTATGTTATCTAGAAGTAAGAATCATCATCAAGTCTGTGGAGTTGACCAACTAGATCAAGTTGTAGGTATGGTTGAGTGGGATTGACTTGTACAAGCCCACAAACCAAACATGCAAACAAACAAACTACAACCAAGCGAGATGACTAGGTTATGTGGGATCAACTCTCAACAAGTGTTGATCTCACCAAGACTATGCAACACACTCCACCATAAGTCTCACGAAAATACCAAGCAATTATGCATAACTCAAACTAAAAAAGAATCAATTAAGAAAACTTTTATAAACATTTAGTGTGCAAAGCCACCAACGCAAGAGTGTTTAGCTTAAAAAAGTCACTTATGCAAAAATGTTTACTTTAAGAAGGTCACTCACGCAACTGTTTGATCCTCTTCTTCCCCAAACACCTCTCCTCACCTAAAACTCCCTCAAAACAACTCAACTCCTTGCACTGTCTCGACAAAACCTTCAAATAACAGCACTTCTCTTAGGCCTTCACCTCTATTTATACTAATCCTTTGAATTGATTACTTTATTTGTCTACCAATTATGAATTACATCTTTACTCGTGTTGCCTTACTGCCTAGCCACATCATGCAGCCAAACCAAACTGGACACGTAAGCCAACGATTAAATCCAGATTAGACATTCCCTCGAGACAGAAACTTTATCTTTCAGAAAGCTAAACTCTTATTCGCCTTATCTTCTCGAGAAACTAAACTCTCTTTTCTACCTACTTCTTCCTCTTGAAAAACCACAATCGTTTATTTCTTTTATGACTTCGCTTCACGCTACTTCACCAGATCGCCTAATTACTCTTATGATATTACTTCTTTGTCGAGATAACTTTCCCTCTATCGCTTTCTTTCAAACACAACTTCCTTCTTTTAAATTTTATCTTTTTAATGATCAATCTTTTCAATTTAAAAGGATCATCCCACTCTTCGACGCCTCTCTTCTTCAACAAGACTCCCTTTCTCAGATCTAGCCTCACAAAGATAGGGTGCTACTGGCACCTAGAGCTTTGTTTCGAAAGTAACCCTAACGGACAGGGTTTGTTGTCGTAGGCTTTCTTCTTATTCCTTTTATTCCTATAATAGAAAGGATCAACTTTTCTAAGCGAAAAAGAGAGGAAACTAGGCTTACAATGGGGGAAGTTGTTAAGCCATATCACAGGATAGGATTTCCATCTAGAAAAGATACAAGGAGTTCAAGGTATAGCAAGAAAGAAAAGAGAAAGTTGAAAGCTAGGATTGAAAAGAAAGTTGCTATGCTAAGTTCATGTATATTTTGCTCAAAGTTTTCGTTTCCATGTTTTTTTTAAAGTTGTTACTCACGGGGCTTTATAGCTCATCCTTTCAATGTTATATTTCTCTTACAGGTAGAGATCGTGGTTGTCAATGTCGCACCTTATTTTGCAAATTATGGGAGATATGGTATGACTTTGAGCATTTCTAACTCGTTAAACGCCAAAAACACTTAGCTTGAGGTCCTTAAACTTTGCTTAATTGCGTAGCTTCTTAAACTTAACTTAGAAAATATACTTTAGGCAATAAAAACACTTAATACATCAGAAGTATTGAAACTTAAACATTTATTACTTAAGTTAATCGGTTTACAATCAACTTTACAACACTTAAACTTAAACTATACGTCTTAGTAGCCTCTTCTCGCCTAGCAAGCTTCTCTCTCTTTTCTTACTTGGCCTTAACGCCTGAAACCTGGAAGGTAAAACTTAAAAACACAAGTCAAAAGACTCAGGAAGGTTTTAAGAAAGCCTTTCACGAAATATCTTTCATAAACATCATTTATTCAAATCAAACTGTTTAAGCATATCAAATCGCATAATCATATAATTTCACAAAAACACTAATTAGTCATAACATATTCCTTCGTTAAGAACCTTAATCATTCTTTACGTCAAGACTCATCATCTCGCTTTTAGACTGCCGTGATGTCCTTTTCATCAATAGCATTCAAGAATATCCAAATTCATTCCTTGATGCTTAGGACACCTAACACAATACACATCTTTTATACATTGATTGACTTCATACCACCATGCAGTTCTTTTCTACATGGTTGCCTTTACCCTTGTGTTCATATAATAGTTAGCTTAATTATAGGAAGAAGACTAATGGTTTGGAATACCATTTCACAATCAATTGAAATTCATAAAGTATACTTAAACATAACATAACATAAACTTTTCATTCAAAATCTCTTTGGAAAATTTTAAATAGAAATTTTCAGTTTAAATCAATAAGATCTTTTAAGAATGCTTTTATTTTATAAATACTTTAAAGAAAACACTCACAAACTTAGAAACTTAGTTGCCTTAGACTCCAGTTTCTTATGACCTTCTTCTTCTCACGTAGTCGTTCCACAGCAACTCAAACACTATAGTTTTTCTTTTCTAGTTTTTCCAGAGTAACCTTTTCAATAATCTAACTTTAACCTCTATTTATACTAGTCCTAAGAAAGATTAGACATGCTCAAACTCTTAATATGTTGCCAGCTCCTACCCTTAGTGGTGCACGTGTAAACTTAAGGTTTAACTTAATCATGCTTAACTTAAACTTCTATAAGTGGCTAGTTGAATAAACTTAGAAAATTTCTCGAAACTTCCTCTCTACAATGCCTAGTTCCAACTTGCAAAGACCATTAATCGCCTAGCTGTACTATATGTCGAAAATACTATCAGGTAACCTTTCCTCACGTACTACTCAAAAACCAATTTTGTAACGCATAGTCTACCCAAAACGCCTTCTTTAGAACACTTTGTTAAATTTTAAGCTCTTAAATTAAGTACAAGTCTTACAAACATGCCTCACCCTGCATGAATTCTAACATGCCATGCGATACAAAATGCAACTTAGAGCAATTCTGGTGCACCTAAAGTGAAATGCCAAAACATTTGCTTAGGTCCTTAAACCTTACTTAATCGCCTGATGACTTCACAACTTTAACTGAAATTCTCATTTCCGACGATATAATGCAACTTAATACAACAAAATAAGATAAAACATTTTTTATTAACCTTTAACCAAGCATTCTACTACACTTTATAGATACAAAGAAATAACATTAAAACTTAATCTAAATGCCTGAAATCCTTTTCTCGCATAGCAAGCTCCTCAACCTTTCCTTACACTGGCCTTTATGCCCAAACACTTGGAAAGTGAAAACTTAAAACGTAAGTCAAAAGACTTAGTGAGGAAGTTTTAAGAAATATTTATGGAGTACATTTCATAAACATCATCATTTCATATCATATCGCATAAACATACATCAGTCTCAAACAATCCTTTCGCCAAGAACATGAATCATTCCCTACACCAAGACTCATCGTCTTGTGTTAAGACTACTGTGATGGCCTTTTCATCAACAATATTCATAAATATTTTTAATTGATTCCTTGTTGCTCAGGCCACTAAGCATAATACACACCTTTTATGCATTAACCAGCTTCACTCCATCATGCAGTCCTTTTCTACATGGCTTCATTTACTCCTTATATGCACATAACAGTTAGCTCATTGATAGAAAGAAAACCAATGGTTTAAACATAGTTTCACATTCATTCAAAACATATAAAACACACTTCGATAATAAAGTAAGCTTTCATTTTGAAATCTCTTTAAAACATTCATAAATAAAAGACCATCACAAATCAGTAATAAATTTTAAAGCAAGCTTTTTACGTAAACAAACATTTTTGGAAAGAATCCCTTACAATAACTTGGTTTCTCCATAACGCAGAATGCTTATATTCAGCTTCCTTCTTATCGCCTAGGGTTAACTCACAGTTAACTTTTCTTTTCTTAAAATTCCAAAGTAAAAACTCTCAATCAATATGATCTTCCCTGGATTAGTCATGCTCAAATTCTTAATAATTCATCAGCTCTTGCTTTTAGTGGTACACATGTACACTTTATGTTTAACCTAAAACATGCTTAACTCTACACGTAAACCCCTGTCAAATCAAGGTTAGACATTTTCCTCGTCTTGCTCCATTTTGCGAAAAACTCCAATCACCTAATTATACATAACATTAAATGTCCTATCACGTCGTCTTACTTCCTCGTAAAGTAACTTAAACACCAGCTTCTTGTCTCAACCTTCCCTTAAACGACTTCTATAAAACACTCAGTCAATTTTTGACCTCTTAATTTAAGTACAGGTTTCACAGCAATTTTGGCGCTTACTAAAGCTCTGTCTACTGTATTAGAAGTTTGACTAGATTTTTGTACGACTTATTTCATGCATGCATGATAATTTATAATTAAACTAGTAGAGGACTTAGTTTTCATTATCTATTAAACTAGTATAAGAGTTTTGAATTGAGTTTTGTTTTGGCATCACCATAGTTGGAACGCTAAACTTAATTTTGTCCATATAAGACTATTGAACTAGTTGTCCATTGGTTTGGTAAACTTGAAAATGTTTTGCAAGGATTTTAATTCATTAATTCCAAGTTTAGACTTTGCCTTTCGCACTTTATGTCTAAGTTTTTTTAAAAAAAAGAGATAGATAAGGGTTACAAGTTAAGCAGAGTCAATAGGTGTCATCAGAAGAAGAACGATGACTGTCGGCTTCATGCCACATCTCGAGCCTATAGAGAAAGTGCTCTAGGATGGGGTGTGACAAGGTCGATGTACTAATTGAAGGTGTTTCCTTTTAGAGTTTGAAGGAGCTAATTGACCATCAAATCTCCTTGCCTACCAACATTTCACATGATTCGATAAAGTGAGCAACCTGTTGTTTCAGATTGCCCTTTCCATCAAATTTTTGATACTTAGACGGTTGGTATCCATTCGACATTCTTAGGTTGTCAACCTTCTTTGTATATAGCTTGGATGACAAAAGGAAAGTTTAAGTAGGTCCACAATATTGAGTTTTGATGGAATTTGTTATCATCTCCTGCAGCTGCTGAACTCATTAAAGCAATTTAGATTAAATTTTGTGGTTGACTTTATTCCAAAAATGTGTTCCTTTTGTCATTTTTCTTGATGGTATGTGTATGACTTGATTTAACAATGTCATAACTTTCATTGTGATTCGTGAGAGACACAATTTCATGATCCTTTTCTATGATTTCCTTCATAAGGCTGTTAACCTTCTTTTCGAGCTCTACTAATCTCCCTTCACTCGTCTCCACGTCAGCCACCATAACTGACATTATATTTGGGTGAGGTTTCTTCTCACTTGATCGTTCAAAAGACAAAATATGTTTATCGATTATAAGATTTTCCTTGATTATAATTCTACCTTTTGGTGTCTTTGACAATTGTTTCCATATGTTCTTTGCGGCCTCGAAGGGCAGCATATCTTCACACTATTGAACTTCCTTCAAGTGGCTGCAAGCATTTGGTCTCTTGCTAATGTAGCTTTGAGCTTTGGAGGTGTTGTCTTTAGATGTCGTGACTTCTTTAAATATTTCTTGCAAAAGAGAAAGAGATAAAAGATATAGATGATCCCACTAAGCGTGCCAAACTATTCACACGAAGATTTTCAGAGAATTTAATTCATGGAATTTTAACTTTTTACTGATTTCAGTATAGTGTAATGAATATAATCTCTAATGTTTACTCATTTGATGATTTCTCTCAATTTTAAAGTAGAACTTAAAACTTCTAGCTTTTGGCGTCTCGATCTTTAGGAAGTTGGGGATATAAAAATAAAATAGAAAAAAAAATAAACAAAAGAAACTATTTTTTGTTGTTTCTCAATTTTGGCTCATTTTTCATGAATGTGTTTCTCAAAATTTGGAACAAGAAACGAGAACAATTATCAAATAAGTATGTTTCTTAGAAAACGAAAAACAAGAAACAAGAAACAAGAAACAGAAACGCTATCAAACAATCTCTTAAAAGACCATTATCATCATTCAAGGTATGTTATTCTAACTAAGGTAATTGTGAAAATCATCTAATTCAAAAATTTTGCTATTTAATATTTAGGTTAACTTTCATAAATATAGCAAACAAGCAAAATATTTACGGCCCATGTCACAAAATGAAAAAGCCCATGGAATTTACCTTTTTTAAAAAAAAAACTCTAGGTTTTTCCTTCCTTATCATCGTTTTTTTTTCTCTTCTCTTCGGCCATCTTTTTTCTTTTTTTTTTCTTCGATATTTTTCTTTCCATCATCTTTTTCTCTTCTTCTGCAATTTTTTAAATATTTCCATTTGTCCTTCCTTTTCATATTCTTTTTTCTATAATTTTTCTTTTCCTCCTAATTGTCTTTTTCTCTTCTTCTGTAAGTTTTTTCTTTTCCTTTTCATTGTTTTTTTCTTTATTCGATAAATTTTTTATATTTTTTTAAATTGTTATTTGGTTCAAGATTGCGCTTTTGTGTCAAACTGTTATTTAGTTTTTTAAGATCATGTGCCAAATAAAAGATCGTAAAAAAAATCATTGAGATTTGGCTACCCTAATTGAAACGATCAAATCTAAACGATTGTGTGTCAAATATAAACGATTGTATGCCAAATATAAATGATCGTGAGCCAAATCTAAACGATCACATAAAAAATCTTGAAAAAAATCGTTTAGATTTGGCTACCCAAATTTAAACGATAAAACTATACGATCGTGTACCAAATTCAAATGATCGCGTATAAAAAAATCTTGAAAAATAATCCAAATCTAAACGATCGTATAGGAAAGAATAGTCAAATCTAAGCAATGGTTTCCCAAATATATTGTGTGCGCTGGATCCTTGGGCATTTTTGGTATTATCCATTGTGGGCATGTGTGCTGTTTTCGTTTTTGAAATTGTTCTATAAAGTGTAAATATTTTGTTGCTTTGTTCTATACTTGAAAAGACCCCTAATATTTATTATTGTATACAATATCAAGGTTTTATTATATAATCAGCAAGTTAAAACATACATAAATTTTAGTTTTTTTTTCATATTTATCATAATATTTAATAGTTTTGTAAACTCACAATTTAATGTTTAAACAAACATTAATTGTATAAATTCTTTTAACACTATCATTGGGTTTCCAAAACTAGGGGTGGATGTAAATGGTTTGAGTTGGGTTGGAAAGATTTTTTGGACTAACCAAAATTTTTGGATTGGTCAAATTGACAACCAAAATAAGCTTTTCAACCCAACCCAACCCTCAAAATTTGAGTTGGGTTGTAGGAGCTGGCGAGTTATTAAGAGATTAAAGATGGTTGATCCAATTTGGAAATTAGTATAAATAGAAGAAGAAGTCTAGAAGTCTGAATCTTGTGAAAGAAAGTTAAGTGTTAAGTAGGCATTCTGCATTAAGGAAAATTAAGTTGTTGTGGTTGATTCTTTTCCAAAGTGTTTGTTTACGTTAAAAGCTTTCTTTAAAAGTTCTTATTGATTTGTAATGATGTTTTACATATGAATGTTTCAAAGAGATTTCAAATGAAAGCGTACTATATCATTGAACTATGCTTTATATGTTTTAAATGAATGTGAAACTATGTTCAAATCATTAGCCTTCTTTTTCCTATCAATGAGCTAATTGTTATGTGCACATAAGGAGTAAAGGCAACCATGTAGAAAAGGACTGCATGGTGGAGTGAAACTGGCAATACATAAAAGGTTCGTATCGTGCTTAGCGGTCTAGCAACAAGGAATGAATAAGGAAATTCTCGGATGTTGTTGATGAAAAAGCCATCATAGTAGTCTAAACACAAGACGATGAGTCTTGGAGTAAGGAATGGTTCATGTTCTTGGCAAAAGGATTATTTGACACTAATGTGTGTTTATGCAGTATGATGAGTTTACGCAATATGATATGAAATGATGATGATTATGAACTCAAAAAGTTTTTTCTTAAAATTATCTCACTAAGTCTTTTGACTTATGTTTTAAGTTTTCATTTTCTAGATGATCAGGCATTAAGGCTAGAGTATGGTTAATTATAAAAATGGCAAAAACGAAAAATGGAATAATAAATTGTTACACATAGGAGTTAAATGCCCCTACTCTAGTATAAATGTCACCTTCTAAAACACAATCATTCTGAAAACAGAAATACACCATAATTAAGACTCACATCCCAAAACTACATTAAACCAAGACTTTTTTATTTTTTTCCCGAAAACAAAAGCCAAAACTTCAACACAAACACTCAAAACCCTAAATTTCCTCCCAAATCGCTCCATCTTCTTCATCTCCATTGAGGATCAACGCCAACCTCCCATCAACTCAGAAAGATACATCCACAGAGCTAGAATTTTTGAAAACCAGTGGTGACGATGTATACTACAAACCACAAAAAAACGCCGCACAACTCCGCCTCTCTGTGATTCATTATTTAAGCAAAATCACGGTTTGAAAACCTTCTCTTCTCTTCTATCTACAATCTAATGGAAATATTTTTCATCATTTTCTATAAAATCACGGTTTGAAAACTTCTTTTCTCTTCTATCTACAATTTTCAATTATAAAAATTGGGGAAAATAAAAATTGTGCTAAGAGTTTGAATTTTATTTAAGAAATATGACGATTTCCAAACTAGTCAAAATGTTTAGGTATATTGAAAAAATTCTTTTCATATTTTAGATAAATGAAAATGAATTTAATACAACAACCAAGTATTTACTGTTTTATAAAGTTTATTAATAAAATACTTTGATATTTATGAAAAACATTTAAATAAAAGTTTATTAAAGATAGACATAATTGGTTTAATACAAGATTAAAATAATAAAAAGGAATAAGATATTTCAGAAACTTTATTAAACCTATATTTTATCGAAATTTTGAAAAAATAGATATTATGAATTAGTTAAATATATATTTTAGAAATTTTAGAAAATAAATAGACAAACATTTATTAAAGATAAAAGTTCGATTATGATATAAATTTTGAAAAATTGTCAAAAATAGAAATTGAAAAAATATTTACACTTCATTAATTTTGTCTTTTAGTGATTTTGTTCTATAGAATGTAAATAGTTTGTCAAATGTTTTATTTTTAAAAAAATTCCTATAATTTTATTAAATAAATATAAAAACATTCATATATAAAGGTTCAGTGAGGATAACTAATTTGAGATATCATGGATAGAGATTCATAAAAAATGTATATTTCGAAAATCTAGTGACCTTACAAATATCTAATACATTTAAAATTACGTGAAAATCATAACATACCACAAAATTATAGGCAAAGCGGGAATAAAAATAACGCCCTTTAGGGAATTTGCTATAAAAACTTATTAATTCTATTTTTTCTTTTTTTTTTGTATAATTCCAACTAACTCTCCAAATTTTGTCATTTCATTCGATTACTGTTTTATTCAGTTTAACCCTTACAATTTAGATTGAATAGTTTGATTGTTCAAATGAATATTTGAACACCGCTATCCAAAATTTCTTTGCAAAACATGAGTTGTAATTGAATTTATAGCTTTTCATTACTAACGTTTTTCTAATTTAAAATTAAATACTTGATTTCACATTAATTTTAGAATAGTGGGTGCAGTGCCAATAATTTTAGGAGAGTGGGTGTAGTGCTAACATTTAAATTTTAAAATTAAATACTTATTTTGACATTAGTTTTAGGAAAATTATTGTAAATAAATCTTGTTCATAACTAACAAGATTTCTATACCAAAAACCACATATATTTGTATCAAAGAGGTTATATTAAATAATTTTATAATTCATATAGTAATAAACTAGTTTGTATAAATGGGTGGAAGGTATAGTTTGGACTAAGTTTTTCAAAAATTATATTTTATCTACCTAAATATATATATAGTAAAAACTAATAGTATAAACAAAAAAAGACATGATATAAATAATAAACTAATTATATTTTATGTACCTAAATATATATATGGTAAGAACTAATAGTATAAACAAAAAAAAAGCCATGATATAAATAATAAACTAGTTTGTATAAATTGGTGGAATTTATAGTTTGAATTATGTTTTCCAAAAATATAAACCGCTATAATTTGAATTCTAATAATCTACACATCAAACACAAATTATAATAAGTTAAATTATAATACTTTGCACCTCAAACACATACTATAATAACACAGTTTATTATAAACTCACATACTATAATAACTCACTCTGCACCCAAACGACATATTTACACGTCAAATTAAAAGAATGGAACAAAAAAATGAAAAATGAAAAATGAAAAGAGGGAAAGACAAAAAAAATGCTAAATTATAGAAAATGCCCTAAACTTTGCACTTTGTTTCTAAAATAGCTTTAAACTTTCAAATGTTTCAAAAATACCCTCAAACTTTCAATAAGAATTCAAAAATGCCTTTACCGTCAGTTTTGGATAAAAATTGTTAAAGTTTTGTTTAAAAAATACACTTGAACTATTGAAAAGTTTAAAAAATACCAAAAAAACTTTTAAAAAATTTCAAAAATACCATTTAACTTAAAAAAAAAAGATTAAAAAAAAAACTACTCTTTGTATGTGAATTAAAATTATTAATATTTTGTTAAAAACAACTCTAAATAAAAAATATCTCTATCATAAGTTTAGTGATAAATTTATTTTAAGGCTGTTAGGTTTGATGAGATTAGTAATATTTGTTTTTATGACTTTAGATATCGAAAATGTCATTGCATTGTTGTTGTTTTAAAAAATAGATGATATACTAAAATGCTGATTCTGAAGATACTTTCTTTATCGGTGGTTGCGTTGTCTGTTTTTCCTGCTGACATCTTTCTTTATCAGGTTTGTGTTTTCTATGGAAGTTCCAGGGTTGCTCATTTGTGATTTTGATGTGCATGTTTAAAAGACACTTATTCCAATTAGAGTTTTGATCATTCAGTTTGTCTTAAAAGCAACATTTGTATTATCTTGTTGTAGTTGTTCTTACTTGTGTTAAAAGAAGGGAATGTTACATGTATTGAAGACATACTTTCATTCTTCTCACTATTGTGCATTGTGATTTATCGAGAAGGGATTATTTAAGCTTATGAAGAGCATAATAACAATATATTAACTGTTTCAAATAAATTTATCATCATACTAACTATAGAGATGTTTTTAATTATTGAAAGTTATTTTGCAATGAGATATTAACAATTTTAGTTCATATATTAATTGTGAAAATATTTTTTTAATTGTTTCTAAGTTTAATGGTATTTTTGAAAATTTTTAATAGTTTAGAGGTATTTTTAAAACAAAACTTTAATGGTTTCTATCTAAAACTAATAGAACTGATATGTTTAAACATTTTTGAAAGCTTGGGGGTTATTTTAAAACTTTTAAATGTTTAAAGGTATTTGTGACACTAAATTGGGAGGTAGTTTTTATAACTAGAATTTACAAACGTGCGTTGCACTTGTCAATACCTTTTCTTTTGAAATTATATGTGTTTCCTTTCTTTCGCAATTATATGAAAAAAATAATATTGAATTGAGAAACTAACACCCTTAAACAAATATAATATATGATAATTAAAGAAAAAAAGTTTCTACACAAGTAGCCTAAATATATAGAATAAATTACACAAGAAGCTTTAATATACCATTTTTTTTTTACATAAAAGAGACCATATACTTTATTTTACATAAAAGTTAGACCTAAATGACTATAATATTCTCGTTAATTTCTAGTCGTTTTTATTTTATTTTAAATTAAGAAATTTGTAATAACATAAATATATATATAAAATAATGAAAATAGTTTATTGAGTTAGTTTCAAATTTGACTTTGCGTATTTATTATTTATTATAGCTTGAAGTATTGAATGTGAGATAATATATATACATTTTTTTAATAGTGTGAGATTTGATTTACTTAATGTGAGACATTACATATTTATTTTTCTTAATTGTAAATATTTGGTTTGTTTCTTTTTTTCATATAAATTTCATTTATTTTTATTTTTTATTGTCATTGTTATATGATTTTTTCCATTAATTTTTTTCTTTTTTCATTCCTATGTTTTTATGTTGCAAAGCTTTTTACAAATGTAGGTACGTTTTTACCATCTTTTTATTCTACAAATTCTATAGTTTTTGTAAAAATATACATCTCATATATTATTGGGTATATAAGATGAATATTGTAAAATTGTTATATCTGTGCACTTATTTGATTTAGTTATTAATTTCAAATATATACAATGTATATATCAAATATAATAACAATTATAGATTTTCAGTAAGCTACATAATATTAAGATATATTTTACGTACTTTCTCATATATACACATGTATATCTAATTATTTTGCATATATATACCTTATGTTATACAATAAACAACGGTAAAAATGTTCTAAATAAAGCATGATATATTCTGAATAACCAATTAATCTAATCCAATAACATATTAGGTAATAAAATCAGTTGTTAATGACTATAATATATTCGTTTCACATACTGTATATATATCAAGTTTTTCATATCCTAATGTACATTGAATGTGTAATTTTATATTGATATCAACGAATAATATGCAAAATATAATGTGTTAATTTAGCAATAAAACTTTAATATAAGAATAATATTGTCCCATGAATGTAATATATTCATTCTACATATTGATGTGCAATTTTTTTGTATAGTTACGTATATGAATGTGTAGTTACATATAATTCAACGAAAATTATGAATAGTATACACAATCGATTTAGAAAATAATTTTTTTACTAAAAAAATAATATTGACATATAATAAAAAATAAAATAAAAAAACATAAAAAAAATAATGATTTTAAAACAACATATCCATGAAAAATATATAACATGAAAAAATTATAAACTCACTAAAAAAAAGAAAGGGATGAATGGAAAAAAAAATGGATTTGACTGACAATTGAAAATATATTTGTTAATTAAATTCAATTAACAATTACCGTGATATATACCATTGATTATTAATAAATACAGTCAAATAAATTAAGCTCATAAGCCCCCAACGTAAAATAATAAAAAGAGAAATGTTTAAAAACAACAAATTTTACAAAGTATTTACGACCTATAACAAATTCTATCATTGATAGTCATTGATATGCTATAGCGATACAAGACTATCAGTGATAGAATCCAAAATTTTGCTATAACTTATAAATATTTTAATTTATTTTGTTATTTTTAAAAATGTCCCTAATAAAAATACCTCCACGATTAATCAGTCACACACATGAAAACAGTCAAAACAATGTTGTACTCTTGTACCTAGGATAAACAAACTTGTACCAAATCTAAATGATTTTGTACTCAGTTTAAACGAGTTTGTACCAAAGCTAAATGATTTATTAGTGATAGAATTCTATCTTTGTCTATCTGAAATAAACAACTGATCGCTTAAATCTTGATACACGATCGTTTAGATCTTGTACCAATATCATTTAGATCTTGAACTAAGAAGAAAAAAAAAAGAGAAATGAAGAAGAAGAAAGAAATTTTAAAAGAAGAATTGAAGAAATTACAAACAAGAAGTGGAAATACAAAGAAGGAGAAATAATAATATGAAGAAAAAAAATAAATAAAAAGGAAAAGAAAAAGAAATGAAAAATTGTCCCACAATAATGAATGGACAAATATAAAATTTATAAAAAAATAAATTTTATAAAAGAATAATTGGCTTGGTAGACTTTTCTTAAATTACTATACTATAAATATATAACTTTTGTTATATTTACGCAAATTTACCTAATTAGTAGTTGAAAATATGTCCACTGTAATTTTAATATGGTAAACTAATAAAATAAATTTCCTATAAATGTTTTTTTTTAAATTAACGATAAGGTGAAATTCGTCCTAAAGTTTGACGAAATATTATTGTAATTAATTTAGAATTTAGGAAATAAACGTAGTAGATTAGGTCATTCGTGTGATGAAAATATTAGTTTAAGATTTGGGAAAAAAAAGGAAACGTCCATCTTCCACCCCTCCATCCCAAACCCCATACCTCAGTCTACTTCTCCGGCGACACTCCGGCACTACAGGCGTAAGGCAGCGACGACTGGAGCCCACACCCACGCAAACGCCCAGCTCTGTAGTTGACGACGGTCTACGTTCAATCGCCAACCTGACTTGCATTGTTAGCACGACTCCGAACCGCTTCCCCTAGGCTTTCGAAGCATTGTTTTCTCTCCGTTTGAGACTCCAGCGAAAAGAACAAGTTGTGCATCACGTTTCCGACGTATGGGTTTCTTGCAGTAGCATTTTTGGCTTGGGGGTAAGCTTTCGGCTGTTATCCACACTCTCATTGGTTTCAAATTAGTGTGCCTATAACGTTTAAGTTTCAGTTCTACAAGTTCAGACGTTTTAGGACACCAAACAGCAAGGGTTAGACCTTCTTGGTAAGATTCGTAAGGGGTTATTGCTTTAATGTCCTTTTTGAGTTGGATTGAAGTGTTCAAATGCTATTCTGAACTCCTGGAACTCATTTGTTGTTTTGGTTGAGTAAATTTCTAAGTATTCGATTAGGGTTCAGCAAGGTTGAACACATTTCGGACTAGTTTGGACTCGATTA
>JBBPDI010000005.1:12352133-12374310 GCA_037974545.1 Cucumis variabilis | reverse complement strand
TTAATTAATTGTTAATTAATTAGTAGATTTGATAAAAAGAATCTCGTAATTCTCTCCTACTCCTTTTCCTATTCCAATAAGGAAACATAGTTATAAATATGTAGAAGAAAACAATTTTCTTTAACGAATTTATTAAGAAGAAAAAAGTGACTCTCTGTAAAAATAAAAGAAAAAAATTTCACTAAAAATCAATATACATTTTTTCATCCCAATTGGTTCTCACAAACCAATCTCATCCCAGAGGATAGGAAGGTCTCCGACGGGTGGTCTCCCAGTTTGGTGGTTTGCAGATTCAGAGATATCAACAAAAATAAGTTCTCTGTATCTCTTAAATAAAAAGCATGTTCAGAATTTATTTAGAATTTTGATTCTAATTTTGCCAATGTACTGGTATTTTAATATTTCCAATTAAATTGAGTAATGGTCTTTAATTCTTCCTCTGCTATAGGACTTTTATTCCTTCAGGTTCTTGATAAGGAGTCTAGTTGGCTTATCGTATTAGTTGAGCTATATTCATAACTTGGCCAGTGCCAATCTCTAACTACCTGAGAGGGAAAATAACAAGGATAAGACTAATGCGCGCAAGGAGGAGTGTGACAACAGACTCCAACTTAGTGAGATAACTTCTAACATTTATGTTCTGAAAGGTGAACAAGTACGAAAATTAGGCGCTAAGAGGCTGCTATCCTTACATGAGAAATTCTATAAGTATTATAAGTGAAGTTTTCTAGCTAGCTCTTCCCTAATCAAACACAATCATTTGCATACTGAAAGGTGAGCAAGTGTGGCATCTAAACATTTTGAGAGAAGCTCGCCTTAATCATGAGCTAATTACGTAAGTTTTATTGCATCAAGGGTCTCAAATTACTTAATCATCTAATAACGCGTAGACCTCCTTTCACCTTTTTCTCGCATACAAGCTGGTTCGTCCAATCTTCCACCTTGCCAAATATTATTCTCTGTGCATGAGTCTCTAGGTCTAAGAAAGTAGTTTTAATTCTCTTTGTATTCTTTTAACTTAATTTTCATAACGCCTAAACGATAAGTGCACCCTAAAACTAACGTCTGGAAACAATTAGTTGTGTTCGACCCTCAATCACTCAAGTAAACTGACTGTTTTGCTTGCACTTGGGCAAGCAGTAAGAAAACTTGTACCAACGAGGACTTATGTATCACACGATGAAGAGGTACATAGTGAGTATCTCACGTGCTATGATCATGACCCATTACTCATCGCCTATAATTAAAGCACACAATACATAAAGTTATGGTGAGCGCATTATACGCAATGACCTGACTTAGTGACGTATTTCAGTTGCACTATATACATGTGAAACTATTAAGTCCAAACCCACAAGTAAATTTTGGGCGTCGTTGCTGAGAATTTATTTATAGATGCTAGAGTAGAGTTTTACTTTGAATTTGGACGAAGCATTTGATTTTAGTGATTCATGCGATTAGACGAAAATCACGTGAAGAGGTTCAAGATACCAGAGTAATCTATGATTGCTTGAAACATCACTAAGATCAATGTATCTTTCGGCAGATTACCAAGAGAAATCTCAATGGATGTGGTCAATCACAAATGAAAATGAGAATCTCTATGAAGTCATCATGAAAAGCGTCCTCGCGTTATGGTAATGAAACTCATATTTCATTTAGCTATGGAAGTAAGACCAAGAATGATCATCTGAACATTGTGAATAATGATTGGGTGCATAAACTTATTGTAATGAGCAATCATGATGCAGAGAGTTTGTAATGATCTAAGAATTTCAAGTTTGATTCATTTAGGAAGATTTTACGGAGCAGAAGCAATGATTTCGATGTTCCTCCTCGCCGAAGAACCTGAATGCATGGATGCATCTGTATTGTATAATTTTTCAATTTCTTATTGCATCTCTGGACTTATGTAAATAGTTATCTATATTTTTTATAATTGTGTAAATACCCTTATACATGTAAATCAGTTTTGTATTCGACTGTGTATATCTTTTAGTCTTACAATAAGAAGCGCGAGTTTCTCAAAAAATTCATTAGGTGAAAAATGTTAAGGTTTTGAGCGATGAATCCATCTTGCGGGAAGTTTGTAAGAGTTTTGGCCTCCTCATAGGGTGCTAAGCAAAATGGTTACGTTTTAATTAGGGTTTTGGAGAATTCAAAATGTTTCATCTCTTTTGAAACTCAAATTTTAAGAAAAGTAATGATTGCAAGTTGCCCTCAAAATTTGAAACGTCATGCTAGGATATTATTTCTCAATTAAAACGCATGATGTTAACCTTGCGGTAACCAAGCGTTAACCCAAGTTAACAAACTTTTTAAAAAATCCTCCAAAACCCGAATCACAATCGTGTTGTTATGCGAATACTCTCAAGCTTTCAACTCCCTTCGAGTGTTCCAATCATCTTTTCCTGAAAGCAAAGTAAGAGTCCTTTCCTTTCCCTTTTGCATTTTGTCCCACCCCTTTCTTTCTTATTTTTAACAATGGCCAGAGATAGAGCTATTAAGAAAACTAAGAAGAAAGATCTAGAATTAGTATGCTCTGATGATCCTATCTCTTCTTCTAAGTGGTATAAAAAAATCTTTCTATACAATATAAAGTAAATGTTCCTAAGTACTAAGCCTAATATCTACACTAGAGATTTTGTCAAATGTGGTACGAATGGTGAGAAGATGGAAAATAGACTAACTTGCAATCAAGGGGAATGAAGGAATGTCTCCTGATTGCTAGGCGATTAAGCCATGTGGTGAGCCTTGATGCAATAGAGATAAATTCATTAGGTTCTAATTAAGGTGAGCACCTCTTAGTGTCTTAAACGCCACACTTGCTCACCTCTCGAAATGCAAATGACCAAGCTTTATTATGTGATTGCTATCTAAAAGTGATTACTTATAAGACTTATATTACCTCTCTAACGATGGCAACCTCTCGTTCCCATGTCACTACACTTGTTCTCCTTTCAAGACACAAGGGATGAGGTTTAATTGCCAAGATGGAGTTTTTCTCTAAACTCCTTTTTGTGCGCGTTAGCTATATCCTCACTATTTGCTCTCTCGAGTAGTTGGTGATAGACGTTGGGCAAGGAGTAGAGTTAAACTTCACTAACGCGATAATCCTTATAAGCTAAACTTCTTATCAAGAACTTATCACAAGCGCCCAAACTACGTATAACATTTTGACAAATGAATGGTAAAAGAATGACAGATTGAAAGGGGATAAATATGCAATGTATTTAAGAATATAAGCCTTAGGCCACCGTACAATATGAACATTATATATTACAATGACTACAAAAATGGAAAGTAAAGACAATGAAAATATTACAAGTTAGGCAGAAAAGAAGGAGATGAAATCTTTCTCTAAGCTTCTTTAAGATCTCACTTACAATTGACCGGAGAAGAAGAAGAACTTTTACAGAAGGCAAAAAAGCTAGTCTTTTCCAACAGCTCCATTGGACCTCTCTTGGTTTATCCCATTCAGGCCAGATAGCTTACATGATAAAGATAGAGTTATTTTATAAGCTACTTTCAGAAGGAAACTTCTCTTCAGATCATGTCAGTGCCAATCAAGGTTTTTATTTTTTTTTAAATTAGAAAAATGTATTTATATATATAATTTATTGAAATAGTTTGAATGTTCTTTAGTGTTTTTGTTTTAGTTGTGGTTTACTTAATTAGTTTTAGGATTTGTCTTAGAATTTAGATTTTAAAATAGTTTTTACATTAGTTAATTTTTATAAATATAACAAACCGACAAAATATTTATGGCCCGTGTAACAAAATGAAAAAGCCCACGAAACTAAGCATTTTTAAAAATATTTCAGGTTTGTCCTTCCTTTTCATCCTCTTTCTTCTCTTCATCTTCTGCGTTTTTTTTCTTATGTGATTTTTTTCATTCCATCGTCTTTTTTCTGATTTGTAATTTTTTTAATTTTTTTAATTGTTACTTGATTCAAGATCGTGTATCAAATATAAAAGATCTATTTTTTTAAAAAAAAAATTAAATTGTTATTTGGTTGTTCCAAATATAAATGTTCATGAAAAAAATCCTTAGAAATTGGATAGCCAAATCTAAACTATCATTACCTGCCAAAACTCGACGATCTTATACAAAGAATCTTTAAAAAATTATTTTGATTTGGTTAGCCAAATATAAAAGATTAAAAATAAACAATCGTATTTCAAATATAAACGATCGTATACAAAATTTAAACGATCGTTTACCAAATCTAAAGATCATTTTCCAGATATAAACAATCGTTTTCCAAATTTAAACAAGTACAAAAAAATCTTGAAAAATCATTGAGATTTGACAACCCAAATTTAAACGACCAATGTAAATGATCGTGTACCAAAAAATTGTTAAAAAAATTGTTTAGATTTATATTTGATCGTTTAGATTTGGAAAGACAAATTGAAAGCTAACCTATCAAATCTAAACGATCGTGTAGAAAAGAATAGGCAAATCTAAATGATCGTTTTCCAAATACTAAATAATTGTTTCCCAAATATATCATGTGTTCTGGATGCCAATTAATCACAACAGTTTTGGAATTTTTCATTGTGGGCCTGTGAACTTTTTTCGTTTTCGAAATTGTTCTATATGGTGTAAATATTTTACCGCTTTCTTATATTTTTTAAAAGACCTCTTTCAGAATTATATTATGAATTAGTTTTAGATTTTAGTATTGAATGAGAATTGTTTTTAGGATTTAAGATTCACATTGAGATTTAATTTGAAATTGATAAATAATTGGAATGTGTTGAGATTTGTGAGGATTATATTGAATTTGAGGGGGGTTATATTGAATTTGAGGAGGGTTATATTGAATTGGTAGATGGGGTATTTATTGAATTTGATATTTAATTTAATTTGAATTTGAATATGAATATGAATTCCAATTCCAATTTGAATATTTGAAAATTTTTTATGGCTATCCTACAGTTATGCTAGCCTTTTTATGTAAAAATTAGTTTCTAATTTGTTAGTAGTTTTAAGGGTTCTTAGGTAGCTTTTAATTAAGTATGTTGGAAGTGTTAGGTAGTTTTAAACTTAACTTTAGTGAAAGTTGGGAGATTGGGCATAGAGTATTCATGGAGTAAGTTCAAACTCTATTTATGTTTTAGAGCTTGTAACCATGGACAGGAGTTGGATGAAACTTAGTAATAAATTCCTGGTTGAGTACAGAGAGGGAATGTCCTAATTTTTAGGGCTTGCAAAGTATCACATCGATAATTACGGATGAATAAGGTGTCCATGCAAGAGATGTATGAACACAAATTGAGACTCATTATTAGATGTGGAGTGACACCTATTAACCATTGGAATATCCCCTTGTCATGCCCCAATCTATGTTTTCCTCTGTAACCTAAATCGTGGCATGATAAAACACTTGAAAACGAAATTTTCCAACTTACTTCTATAGAAATCTTATTAAGAAATTCTACAAAAATTTTGGCAGCATCTCCCCTAAAATTTGGGGTAGCCAAACTTGAAAATGGAAAAGATTCTCACTTCTATACATCTATGCAATACCATACTCAAAATCACATCAAGTGTGTCTCACCATACACTCATCCAAACAATTTCAGAGTCTCAATCAGAGTTTAAACTCAAACTAGATAATAGTTACAAAAATAAATGCAGTGCAAAAGGGGTCTCAACACACGTGACCTTTGCATAACCCTTTTTACTTCTAACCACCCCATTATACAATACAACACTGAAGTAAATATATACAAAAAGAAAAAGATCTACAATCAAAGATGGGGGGCTCAACCATGGCCTTGTCCTTGACAACTACCTGAGGGAGAAAATATTGAAAACGTGAGCTAAAACTCGGTGAGTGACAACTTTTCTTTAAAAAAAGTATAAATTCACAAAACATGTTCTCAAACTATTTAAAATATAACATCAATAAAAAAAATAACAATTAAAACATTAAAACCATATATTACCATACACCGTAAGTCAATCAAACAAACCTGTACCCAATTTAAACATGGCAAGGCATCTAAAGATACAGCCAAGGATAGCTCGTGCATGACCAAAAAATCATGTGGCAAAAACTAGCTCACGCATATTTAGTACCCGCCACGATAACAATCTCCATCCAATATGACCACATAGCATACTAAATACATGATCTGAGATACCTCACACGTGATCCATATCCACCAGAAAACACACGATCAAACGGAGCTCACATATACTTAACACCTACCACGATATCCACCTCCAATCAATCTAACCATGATAGAATACTTAATATACAAAGTAGAATAACTCACATATGTTCCATATCCACAAGGAAACACACGACCAAATTGAGCTCCCTCAAACTTAGCACCTATCACAGTATCCACTCTATCCCTGCTTCTGTGAGCACATAGAGCCACCCACAATGGGTTAAACTAAGCCTAAAGTCATATCTCAATCCTCTATCCATATCCTCACCTAGGCTTAGGTTCTCGGATCTTTGGTCACGACCTCTTTCAGCCCTAAAACCCTATGACAATTATAAGTGGTGCTACGAAAACACATTCACTTAGCCTAAGGAAAATCACCAACTTTCTTTTATAAAAATTGCATATTTCACGTTTTAACGCCAAACATGGTCATAAACACATTTTCATAAAGTAGTTTCCAGTCATTGGCCATCAACATATGATTTTAGAATAACATTTCATTCAAACCATCCAAGTTTAATAATATATCAAGAGTATTTTTATTTTTAAAATCAGTTGTCATCTAAATCATGACTAGTAAGTTTGGGTTTTGCGACAATTCTAAAATATAAGAGGTCATGGAAAACAGAAATTCATACTTGAAAACATCTATAACATATAGTTCATAAAATAATCATGCTCAAATTTTTCATAGTCATGACATACTAAAATAACATATATGGTTTATAATGAAAGTAATTGAAAATGAATCACTCACAGTTAATAACTTGATCTCCTGAAATTATATGCTTTTCCCATTTCAATTTGGCCTAAAACATAGATTAAGGTCTTTCAATTATCTTTACTTAGCAAGACGGCACAACAATATCTAAAAATACTTCATTATGAGCATTCAAGCTATTTTACATTTCTAAAGTCCTTACATTCTCGTATCTTCTTAGACCAGACTACAATCCACTTCCAAACTTTTAAACCTCAAATTTAGATCCTTAGTAAAATGGATGTCTAACTTAAGTCAAACTCATTGGGTCTTTCATTTCAATACGCTCTAATACCCAATATCCATACCTTTGAGATTTACATGCACTACCTATTTAAATATCAATCTAACAAGTCAATAACTTAGGAACTTACACAAATCTTCTAAAACAACTTTAAACGTGTTGATCAATACTTTCAAGTTCTCAAATCTTGAATTCCTAACACAACAATATGGTAAAATGTAGTTCACTCTAAGACTAAGTGGGTATTCAAGAACTATGAGAGAACCCACATTATTTATCTACAATCTTGTCAATACCTCATCGAAATTTCCTTCGTAACACATTAACAACTTTCTAGAATCGGAACTAGTACTTACAACCATTTTATGTTTTGAAGCTTATACAAGTAACACCCAAGCGAACTCCAAAGTGAAAGAAAAGTTTATTTTCAACCTTTACATCCAACTCTAAGATCCAAGTATCATAGGTAATTCAATTTTAATGGGCATTCAATAACTCTAGGATAGCTCAACAAAAATACTCCAAAACTTCCCATGAACCTAAACAAGTAATCTAACCTTTAATGGACAACACCATAAGTACTTTCTAAATTTGAAAACAAGCATCCAACGTCATGGGTTATTCAATGTTATCGCTAAAATAAGAGAGGTACTAAAGATCGACTCCACAGAGCTTAGAACCATACCTAAGTGGTGCCAAAACAAAATCCAAATGGCTAGACAGTGGCTCAAACTTCTCTAAATTTTGAATCTAGCATAAAAATGTAATGGGTATTGTGAAAATCAAGTCAAGACCCAATGAGTGTTCAAAATTCTTCCATAAACCCAACTAAGATATATTAAAATCATCAAAATCCTTACTCAAATCTACAAGAGAAACTTTCAGCAACAATCTGTAAGAACGAGGACTTGTAACACACAGAGTGGCGCAACGTTTTAGATCTGTCATAGATAGCATGTTGAATGGCAAGATTGTAAGAAAGCCAGAGAGAGACAGATCTGACATCGAGGTTGCCAGTGCAAACTACGTCAAACAAACTCTGACCGATGGATAGTGGGGCTTGTTGGACGTCGTCGATCGTGTTGAGTAGTGCAATGTGGTCTGCTGGTTGGTGGTGTCATCGGCTAGAGGTGAAAAAGAGAGAGATGTGAACGTCGTCGATGAGAAAATGAGTGAGAGAGGGGATGTCGACAACTTGATGTGGCATCACTTTGATGTCAAAAGAGAGTTAAAGATGAAGAGATGGTAGCATGAAGGGATTCGACAATGAGTGTTTTCTAGAGAGGAGGAAGGAACGTGAGATGAAGAAGAAGGGCCTTCTTTCCTTCTTTATTTTATTTTATTTTTTAATTAAAATTAAAAGTAAGTTTATATTGTCCTTCACTTCATACTTAAACTCCATTTTTGCCCCTTAAATTCATTCCTTTCTAATTTTTTAATCATTACCAAAATAAAATTGATTCTAAAGTTTTCTCACCAAAATGATTCCACCTATAAAGAGTTTACAATTGATTTAGACTTGTTTTTCAAAACTTAGAAAATATTAATATAATATAAAATAAACAAAGGAAAATGGAATGAGAGCTTACACCTCCTTCAGACTGGGTGTATCATTGAGAGCTTGGAAACTTGCAGTATACAAAGATTTGATAAAGGAACTAGCAGTAGTAACCCTTTTGATGAAGGAACTAGAAGTAACCTTTTTCCTAAAAAAATGAAATATTGGGTATCCTTTATGATCTGCAAGCTTCAATTGAACACATAGAAGAAATGAAGGAAGGTTTAAAAAATGAAATGTCATTTAATAGTGCGGTAGATATAAAACAAGAGACAAAAAATATATTTCAAGACTTATTGAATGAAGCACGTAGTAAGCTATAGCCCGATTGTTCTGAATTTTTCTCCCTTGATTTTTTGGTTAAGATGATGCATGTAAAGATTCTCAATGGTTGGAGTAACAAGTCCTTTGACATGTTGCTAGAGACATTAAAACATGTGTTTCCAATATGCAGCACCATTATCCTTAGTTCATTCTACACAGTCAAACAAAAATTACTTGACTTGGGATTGGGATACGAGACTGTTCATGCTTGTAAGTACAACTGTGTATTGTACTGGAAGGAGATTGTGGATTTGCAACATTGTTCAACTTGTGGTGAGTCTCAGTACGAGGTTATGTTGGAACTTATGTCCTAAAACTTGTAGATTGTAAATATAATCCATTGATTGTTATTAATAAAGTGTTATTATTTTAATTTCAATAAGTGGTATTGATTATATTATTATTTTTGTCTTAATAACCTAAATCCAATAAACTAGCATCCTAAGGTGTTTGATGAGTCTTGAATAGTATGTAGAGACATACAAGGATCAATGTTCGAGATCAGCTTAAAGGGTCTATAGTATAGGGATAAGACTGGGTACCTTATCCTAGTAATACTATGGATACGACTCACTTTGTATTTGATATAAATGCATTCATGTAGGTGACATGTGAGTGAGAGTGTCTTATGCAATGAGTTTCTATAAGACCATACCACAAAATAGTAACCACGAGATGTAACTTTGTTAATTAGTTGGGTTTTATTTCATTAGGATGACCTAGTTAACTTAGTCTTAATCCTGAGTGTAGTATGAACTCCTGTTCGTGAGGGATTGTCCTTTGATTTGTACGGGTAAGAGTGATCAATTGGTCAACTCAATATGCTTATCATTCTAGAGATAAGACTGAGTGAAGAGCTGAACACCTAATTACACAAGATAGAATTCACTTATTCTCGACTTTAGGGTAAGTAGATGGGTGTTCCTTTAAATGGTTTCTTCGGGATGTGAACAATGGAACCTACCCTCTTTATGGCACGAGACGAGTTTCTGTTTGTTGGTTGGACCATAAACAAGTTGTTCATTAGAAGAGCATTGGTATTTAAGGACTAAAAGTAACCTAGGGGTGAAACGGTAATTTGACCCAGCTGGTGTAACAAACACTCATAAAGGACTAACTTACTGTATTAGTCTATATCTGTGGACACCGAAATATATCAACAATGAGAAGAGTTCAACTGTGAGTCTTTATTTGAGTGTAAATACAGTAAACCAATATTAATTAATGTGGTTAATGAGTTTAGCAAATTAATCTCATATCGTTGTAGCTTCTCATATGTAGATCTATGAGGTCCTCTTCTTAGCTCGTAAAGGGTTATTAGATTTATTTATATTTTTTGTAATTTGAAATTGTCAAATTTACTTTGGTAATTAGTATAATATATGGTGATATATTATAATATAAAGTTTTTATTTTAATTAAACTTTATTATGTAAATTTAATTTTGAATATGATTCAAAATTAATTTATGAGAGATGAAATATTCGAATGAGTTCAAATATTAATTTAATGTGAATTGGATTCATATTAAAACTATAGGTTAAAATTTAATACGTATATGATACACGTTAAAACTGTAGCTTGTGAGAGAAATTTATATTTGAATATGGTTCAAATTTGAATTAAATTAAATATAAGATATTGAATTTAGAAATTAATTAATTTGATTTAAATGAAATATTAACTAAATATGATTTAATTAATTATTAATTATTAATTTAATTAATTAAATATTTTTATTAATTTAATATTTTTTAAATTAATAGAATCTCATGATTCTCTCCAACTTCTTGAAGAAGAGGGAATTATAAATACATAAAAGAAAACAAGTTTTCAACCTAAGCCTTTGTCTCTCTGTGAATTCTCTCGGAGATTTACTAAAAAGATTTTTTCATTTCAAGTGGTTCCCACAAAGGTATTGCACCACTTTTCGTTGGTAATGAGATTACAACGCTTATTTGTATCATAAGAAGGCTCATCTAACATGAGATGCCATAAGGATAAACGAGTGAACAGAGGATGTGTTGATACATCCAACTGATGCAGAGGGATGGAAGCATTTTAATTGTGAATTTCCCGAGTTTGCTTCAAATTCACAAAATGTGAGGTTAGCTTCAGAGATGGATTTAATCTGTTCGGTCACATGAGTACCTCACACAGTATGTGCCTTGTGGTATTAATTTCTTACAATTTTCCACCTTGGAAATGCATAAAAGAGTCAAACTTCATGTCATTGCTCATCCCCAGTCCAAGATCACTTGGTAGGGAAATTGATATGTATCTCCAACCATTGGTTGAGGAACTGAAAGAGTAATGGACTTTTGATGTGCATAAATATGATTCTCTTGTGGGTCCATTCTTTCAGTTGTATGCAGTCTTGTTGTGGACAATTAATGACTTTCCAACATATGGTGACCTATTCGAGTGAAGTACAAAGGTGTATCAGCATGTCCCATATGCATGGGAGATAGATAATCATTCAGAATAAGAGGGAAAATATCTTTCATGGAACATCAATGCTATCTTCTAGAGAACCATGTTTGGCGTATAATAGGCTACATAATGGAAAAGTATAGCGTAAGTCTACTCCAGTGGTAATGTGGGCTGAAGTCGATCTGACGGTGGTCAAAAGACTAGATGTCATCATGTCGCTGAAAACTTCATAGACTATGATGATGAACAATTATCATCACCTCAAATCAAATCAAGCGATTATGAATAATAATGTCTTCTTCAGCAGTCTTAACGAGGCATAAATGTACCTAAACTTGGAAGTTGCGTTAAATAACGGTGGAGGTTCATCTTCAACGAGTGACACTTCAGGTTAGTCTCCTCACATAAACACTTGAATTGGTAATTAAGTTTTTTTTATGATACTGTTAATTTTTTGTATATGACCTTCAACCCTCTTGCAGTTCCACTTCATGGAGACGTTAGCACTTCCAAAACTTGGATTTGGATAGGTATGTACGGGAAAATGGGAAGATCCCCATTTCAATTGCTCTAGGAGGAAACAAACCTATCTCGCCACACACTGTTTGTCTCAGTTGCACGATCGATGTGTTAACACGAGAGACATTTCGAATCCAGGCCCTCAAGTGGGCTGATGTACTTCTAGAGTACATCGAGGTCGTCAGGACGACCTAAGGGTAAGTTTGTAAATTACTTAACATATATGTTAAGCTTACATATGTAGAAGACTAATCCTTATGTTTTTTTGTAGCAATGGTTCGTGCTTGATTTTGGTGATCAAGCATCTACTTGTTTCGTTGAGCATTAGATGCTCAACACGTTGAAGGGATTTCAGGCAGACAACTACTAATGTCACTACCCACCTCAGGCACCTACTTGCTCGGCTGGAGACATGACGTGAAGTTAGCCAAAGTCGTACGCCTTCGGAACAACTTCAACTGACATATGACATGAAAATGTGAAACATTCAACAGCAAAAGTCTTAAACTTTGAAATACTTTAAAAACTGTAGTATGACCGACTTGAATTTTTTTTAATGAAACCAAGTGAAAAAAATATATCAAACATAGAAGTATAAACTCTTGAATAAATAAAGTAATGCTTTAAAGTAAAACAATTCCTTTTATGGTTTAAAATAAAGTTGGCCTGGCAGTAGTATGTTCAGTACGCAGAGATTCACAATCTATTCCTGGAAAGAGGAAACATGTTTTTAAAAGGGTAAGTTGAAATACTTAGTGAGCAACGATTTTAGAAAACACATTTTCATAAAATTTTTAGTATAAAACCGAAGCTTAAATACATTTATCAATAAACATACATTTCATACCATGAAACAATGGAAACATTGAAATCTTTTATATTTTCGAAGACAGTCCTCCCTAACCACGGGTAGTATGCACCCCCTTCGTCTGAAGATGGGACAGTCGATAGAAAGTTATCCCCTCATTTAAGGCATAAATTATATCCTTCTTGATGGCTCATAGTTAAAAATCGATTCATCAACCCTTCCATCAGTATGAGTTAACCCATGTATACAATAGGTCTCATGATATATTCGAGCATGGATAAAAACATTTGAAAACATTAGAATATTTTCTTGAAAGTATTTGAAATATTTCCTTGATCATAAAATCATTCAAACATGGCATCACTTGAAAATAGCTCATAAACATTTATCGTAAATCATGACTTGAAATAATAGCTTGAAAATCATGTTCATAAATCATTTTAAAAATTTTGTAACTCACAAGCTATCGCTTGTGGAGCTTGAAAACATGTTTAATAAATAGTATTTAAAACATTTTGAAATCAATGTGTTACTCACAAGCTATTGCTTGTGGAGTTGGAAACATGTTTTATAAATCATTTCAAAATTAATATGTTACTTACAAGCTATTGCTTGCGGAACTAGAAATCATGTTCTATAAATAATTTTGAAATCAATGTGTTACTCATAAGCTATTGCTTGCAGAGGAAATCGTGTTTATTAAATAACTTTGAAATTAATGCGTTACTCACAATACTTATTGAGATCTTTGGCCGATAATTCCTCCTAATCCTCCTTTTCCTGAAAAATTCATATTTTATCTTTAATTAATTCCATGAACATGAAAATATCCAAAACTTCTCCTAAATTTCCCAAAAATATCAAAACAGCTCAACGATGCCCAATGACATTGTGTATAGGGTTGTTCGCACATGCATGGCCAGGGGACCTTGTGTGCTAACCTTACAGTGAGGGGTGAACGCCCCATGCTAACCTCACAATCATGGGTAACACATACACAAGGCTGTACATCAATACCCACCATGTGTCCTTGTCTGCATGGTGCTGTGTGTCAAAATCGTAGCGTTTCAACCTTGAGACGGACAATTGTGCTGCACTTGTTCTACCTTGATGAACAAGTCAGCCGATCAAAATCCAAAAGTCACGAACAAACTCGATTTATGATGTAACCTTCCTTTGTGTTCTCGGAAAATTTGTTTATAAAACGTGAGAAAGAAAGAAATACATTGAAATTGACATTATAATAAGCATTAAAGACTGACAGTTGCAAAGAAAAAGGGTGCTTGCAAAGAGTACAATTAATGCTTGGGCAGGGATTCAACTGGTATGCCTCCCCTATAGTACATTTTGAACATTTTCAGTTCTGCCAGGCTTGCATATGAAAATATCGAAACGTCACTCCCAAGCATAATGACTTAAAATTGAAAGCAAATAGCTAAACTATGTACAGGACATAAAGACAAGATAAATTGGGGGTATTCGAAACATACGGCCATAGGCAAACACGCTTTGGACAAGTATAACCTTGAAAAACTCCCTCACTTAAACAGTTGACGTCCCCGTCGACTAGCAAAGATGGACTCCTTCAATCTCCTGCTTCCACACTTCACAGTCATTGGTACGTCTTCCACTTATTTCTTTCACGGGGAGGTTCTTCCACTTTTCCATTAACCTGTGTATCCTCCTCGTAGGTCTTCTTCTCTATGCTCTCTCAGCAAGGACTCCTCTCATTTCTACTAGTCCTTCGTATCCTCTTACGAGGGGGTGATCTCTGTATAGTCAAACTGAGTTTATTCAGGTCGTCGTGTGATGATGACCTGATCTTCTACATGAAAGTCTAATGGCGATGCTTCTTATCTGCCCATCTTTTTGGCAGCTTCGAGACTCCATCTAGACTAACTTGAGCGATGCTTGATTTTTGCTTATCTCTTGGTATTCTTGCGAGTCTGATGACTCTTCTCGACGTAGAAGGGATCAACAAGGTGCGATAATACAGGTTGTCCGCCATCAACACTCTCTGCTGATCTTCTATTAGTTGATGAATTTATCACAACTATAACACAAGATTAGGTTACCTTCAACAACTGAACATCATTCTTTTGTTCTAGCTTATTGACCTTCACCAAACTCATGCCATTTTGTGCGACAGAGTTTTTCTGCACGGACTCCTTCGACGTGTCTCATATTGGGCCATCAGCTTGACATACCTGAATACGAGCCAACATATACGGAATCACATGATTGTTCCTCTAACTAAGGGCACCAGCTGACCCAACATATATGGATGCCCGATTACTCGCTTTCTTTTGTACTGGCCCAAAATCAAGTTCGAGCATGTCTCTCTGTCCTCTTGCTTGACTCGAGGTTAGATCCGGCTAAGTACTGAAGTGGCTGGTAACATTGTCATTCGTCTTCTTGACATCAGTATATCTTTGAGAATACTATTTCCTATCCCAAGACTGGGTACCATGACAAGCATTTCTTCTTAAAACATCGTAAAACTTGTTTCTGTGGTATTCGGTCTTCGACAATTAGATGCAATGGGTTGTCCATTCTACACAAGGACATTGCCCAATGCATAATCAAGTGATTCGACGTGATCTTCAGTAGGTTGGGTCACACCCACGAACCCAATAGTTTGCCCTTCCCTCAGGGCCTGCTTTAGGACACGGTTATCGATACACAACTGTCCATTCTCTTCTTCTCGTAAGAAGATGCGAGCTTCATACGAAGCTTTTGCAGATTTAATGAATCCTGCCCTCAACAATCCTTTTTATTGTATTCAAAGTTTAGCTAACTTTGACGATGTCACACGACCATCATTCTTTGTGGGTGATTTTGACATAGGTAAAACATTGAGCATCCCATCACAATATCTCTCTGCGACACACCTCGTGTCTGTGTGAACCATCTCCCCCAAGCTATCTACTAACTTAAACGAGGTGGCCTCAAATATTGTTTTATCTCAAGTGAGTCCCTCTCTCAGTTGCATACTTGAGATCATTCTCAATCCTTTGGGTTGTCGAATATCAGTCTACACAACGGTAGGGGTAGACCCCGTAACCAAACATTTAGCTGTAGGATCATGATCACTTATGTTTGAGGAGGAATTCCATTACAAGTACTGCATCAAAGTCATCCATACCCACAACCACAAAGTCAACAAGACCGTTCCATCCTTCTAACTGTATCGCCTCTTGTTTCACTAATCTGACGACAGGTAAAGCTGTAAAATTCATGGACTTCATTTTTTCTGTGTCCTTCTTCTAATGAAGGTTCAGCCGTCTAGCTTTTGCCACTGTTATGAAGTTATGGATTACACCAGAGCCAACTATAGTACTCTTTGCATGCTTCCGGTTGATCCAGGTGTCAACATATATTAGACCCCCTTTCGTACGTCTACTTGTCTCCCTTACTTTCTTCTGAAGAGACAACAAGAATCTTATGGCCCTCACTCTGATATTCTGAACTTCCTCCACTTGCTCAGCTTCCTTCTCTAGTTTACTCGACTTGTCACCTGAGTTTGAAGCTAGAGAGACTTGAAAGACATGAAATTTTGTTGTATTAAGACATTTCTTAGCCCGATGTGATCCATCGCATATGTAGCAACTAAAGGGACGATTCGACGTGTTTAGGCTATCACGTCTTCACCAGGTGTCCCTCATGTTGGGTTGGAAAGCTTTGCGATCTCTATCGAGACTTCTGTTTACTGACAGCCTTGGAAGAATTTGGTCGGCTGTTTCTGTTTCTTCCAGGTGAAGAACTTTGGTGATGCCTCAAATCTTGAGAGTCACTACACAAATTGAACAAGCATTAAGCTGTTGCATAGGCTGATGTGACTTCTTAAACCCTCTGCTCATATAGCTTGGTTCTTGTCCACGGCTTCAACCCTTCAACAAAACTAAAGATTTTGTCCTTTTCGATCATATTGGATATGTCTAACATCAACCCCGTAAATTGCTTCACATACTCCCGAATGGTTCTAATGTGTTTTAATTTTTGCAGTTTTTGTGGAGCCAAAATTTTAACATTATCGGGAAAAACAATAAGTGGAGTTCTTTCTTTAAGTTGTCCCAAGTATCTATGATGCAACGTCCTTCCTGAATGTCCATATATCAGGATCTCCACCATAACTTTGCATCTTCACATAGATGCATGGTTGCCAATTTCACTTTGACTTCTTCTGTAATCGTGTTCATGGCCTTGAAGTATTGCTCAATGTCAAAGATAAAGTTCTCTAATGCCTTTGCATCTCTTGCCCCACAGAAAGGCTTGGGTTCTAGGATCTTTATCTTGCCAGCTGTAATCACTCTTCCAATTGGAGCTTGATTTTCCAATGCTCGCATTGTGAGGTTCACCTTCGTGCTCACCTCTACAATTTCATTCCTAACGACATCCAGGATGGCTCGAAAGTCCTCTGTCATGCCATTTATCATTTCCATTATATTCCTTTGGGAATTATCTAGCTCAATAACTCGTTCATCCATCTAGGCTACAAAGCCCGACGAACAGGCCCCACGCTTATAGGTGATTTTTCTAGTTTTCACAACTTGTAGCTCTAGAGTGTCAACTCTAATCAATAAATTCAGTATAGGTAGTCCATCGAGACGATCGGACACCGCATCAATAGCATCGACTTTCTTGAAAACTTCCTCAAGCCATTTCTCATGAAATCGGATGGAATTAAAAACTTCCACCAGGTGGAGCATCTGCTCTTTGATCCCCACCAATCGTTCATCATGGGTCTTACCCGTCTTTTTCACAGTTGACATCTTTCTGTCTCAACTGTCACTCAGCCAATTTGGATCTGATACCACTTGTCACAATCGTAACGTTCCAACCTTGAGACAGACGATTGTGCGGCACTTGTTCTACCTCGATGAACAAGTCAACCGATCAAAATCCAAAAGTCACGAACAAACTCGATTTATAATGTAACCTTCCTTTGCGTTCTTGGAAAATTTGTTTATAAAACGTGAGAAAGAAAGAAATACATTGAAATCGACATTAGAATAAGCATTAAAGACTGACAGTTGCATGAAAAAAGGGTGCTTGCAAAGAGTACAATTAATGCTTGGGCAGGGATTCAACTGGTATTCCTCCCCTATAGTACATTTTGAATATTTTCAGTTTTGCCAGGCTTGCATATGAAAATATCGAAACATCACTCCCAAGCATAACGAATTAAAATTGAAAGCAAATAGCTAAACTATGTACAGGACATAAAGACAAGATAAATTGGGGGTATTCGAAACATACAGCCATAGGCAAACACGCCTTGGACAAGTATGACCGTGACACTATGCACCCAGCTTGCTACTTACAATTATCTTTTCGCATATCATGCACGCAAACTAAGTGCATGCCTTGCCGCTCAGCTATGCCATGACCTTGCTACAAGCCTCAAAGAAACAAAAAATATTATCTATGACTAAAACACCAAGCCCATCTCGCCTATACATGCAAACCTCTCGGCCACTTCTAATCTATAACTCTTTTGATAAAACTTCCTTCTACATATTTTCTCTAAACTAAATTAAATTTTGTACCTCAAAACTTGAGAATCAAATGCCAAAAGATGAATCATGTAGCTCACTTAGAATACAGCTTGCTCAAATTCACCTAAGAAATGACCTCGCCTTCTTTTGATCAAAATGAAAACCTTCTTGAATCCAAAATGCACAGAAGCCATCACTCATAAACTAGATACAATATCTTAACTTTTAAGATAAATTTGAGTGAAATTACCCAAGTGAGTTGTGAGAAACTCCTTGCTGAAATTAGCTATTTATAGAAAGCCTTGCATGAAATTATCTTAACACCTCAACCATGCTTAATCCATCCTTAAACCTCGTTAAGACATCTCAAACTACCTTTCCACCTCAAAATGCTTGTTAATAGTACTAAGATACTTGGATTAAATTTAAACCGCTTGCTTTAAGCTTGCCACATGCATGTCCAAAACGCATAGCTAACATCTTAATCCATCTCGCATAACCTTTCTTCTCGTCCACATTAACCTCTTACCTTCTTGCAAAGCCATCCAAACACCTAGATAACATTTAAATCCTTCTTTCTCATCAATATTAAATGCTCACAGTCCCTTACTAACCTCTAATTCTTCTTGTATAGCACCCTTCTCGCCCATAACCACCCATCTGAAGGTTCTTCTCGTTTAGCCACAAGCCACAAATATCCTCCAAACACATGATGCATTACCTAAAATGTCCAACCTTAAACACAAGCTAACCTCTTTAGAAGTTTTTTCCTTCCCTTGGCCATCTAACAAACATCATTTAGAGGTTATATAGCCCCTTTAGCTTTCCACACTATCCTCTGAACGTTCAATGTACCATTCTTTGATACTAAGCCAATTTTTCAAATTTCTAAACTTTGACTTAAACCAAAATTTTAAACTTTTCTCTTTCTCTTAAACTTAAACCTTAACCTTTCCAAGAGTTTTAATTTCCTTTTTCCTTAATTCTCATTTTCTCTTATTCATGACAAACTTAATAAATTCCCAAGGTTTAAGAAATTTTGAGGTTTCACAACTAACATTTCAAGCGACATTGTGAGCTTGAAGAAGCATGTGCGAACCTGCTGTTGAGATTGATGGATCGCGTGGAATATTGTCACTTGCTTTGCAATCATTACATGACTTAACAGTTTTCGGTGATTTATATCGTCTGCTTTAATTTAACTTCATAATAATTCGTTTGTGTTATTTGGATGTAATATTTTGGTTGTTTGAATGTATGAGCAATCAATGGTCAACAAGGCTGTTAGAACGAAGCAACCTTATAACAACATAAGCAGATCCAAGTCATTCCTTCAGAGACAACATGAGATTACTCATGAATGCGAACGTTTAGAATGCGATCGTCTAGTGGATCGTGTTGAGTTGTTCAGAGAAACACATGTTAGTAAGACTTGCAAGTTCGTTTCACAGGTAGCAGCGGACGTGCATGTAAGTTTATGAAAACTTTTTATTGTACTTTCTATTTTAATTTTGATCATCTCAATATTTACAACTTGTATTTTGCATAATCAAATGTTGGAACTCCAATCTTAGCCAACCCCAGAGTGTTTATAACCACTCTCTGAAAATGAGATATGCGAGACCATTTTGGATAGGTGACTGAGCTATTCAAAAGGGACTGTTTAGGTCCTCAAGCCCAAGTCTTGAAAGAGTACTGCTTCTAGTTCTTCCTCCTTTTATGACCAACAGAGACACTTCAGATAGGTTAGAAAACTCAAGATTAGTCTTAAAAATGCTAATTGCCTAATTTAAGAACAACAAATAAGAGAGGAGGAACATGACCAACAAATTAGAGAAACTACTTGAAAATGGGAAGAAAGTGCACGACAAATGGAAGAGATGAGGAAGATGATCGAGGAGATTAGTTGGACCTTGAACACGCTCGGGGTATGCATTTTTCAACTTTTAATTTGTTTAATTTATCATCTATGATATATATATATTTGTACTTTTATGTCATTTGTAGGTTTGGAATTCTTTCTTTTGGCGTTCATAAGATTTTAGGAGATAGGTGTGGTTTTTTTCTTTTAATGTAGTCAGTTTGAACAATTTGAACAACAATATTAATTGTAATTCTTATTAAACATTCAAATTTTGTAATTGTAATTTTTATTATATAAATTACAAAATTTTTATTTTAATAATATTTATAATTTTTTTTATTGTCTTCCGAAGCAGAACTGAAAAACAATACCTTACGATAATAAAAAAAAATTAAATAATGATAATAAAATAATAAAAATTTATCTCAATGTGTAACTTACGTCAAAATAAAGGGTTCCCCCAGCGTCATGGAAAGGATGTCTGGGGAAACTTTCTCCAACATCGCATTAGGACTTCCTTATCCTTAACGCACGGAGGTGATGTCGGGTTTGCTCCATTGTCGACATCAACCACACGTTGCCATGATCTGCATCAGGGATGAGGCAATCCTAACATTGTCCCTTTAGGGCATTGGATAAAGCTTCCCTGACGTAGTACTCTAGATGTTCATGTCGATGGAGTTTCTAACATCGAGAGAATTTTGGCAGACGTGTTTTTCCATTTTTCCCAACACACAACGACATCGACAATACCCTAGATCCTTGTAGTGCAGCCTTTATCAAGTCACATAAACTCCAACTACCATTCTTGTCTGCTAGTGAATCTTTCTTGCTTGCTTATGTGGTTCCTTACCTAGAAATGTTTAGTCACCAAACAATTTTCTCATCGTGTAGCAAGCTCTGCTTTGGGATTCACTTTTTTTTTTATCTTTATAAACTTGCGATAAGACATTAGAAAACAGGGTAAAATAGGCATGGGGACTTGTGCGAGTTGTATTCTCCTATATTTATGAATTTGTAATAAAAGTTATGCATTATGACACATTATCATGCATTTTAGTTCCACTGTTCTACGTTTGAAGAAGAGTTTGGATTATCATATGTTACAAAGGTCGTAATAACTTGTATTTCTATAAGTTATCATTGAGATCTATGAAGAGTTTGGAGTAAAAACAAGAGGGGTGTCAAGTTGAGGCTTAGCTTAGGATTTTCTGTCAAGAAGTATTCATACTAGGAAGGATTTTAGTGAGTTTAAGCTGAAGAAAAAAAAAGTTAAAGCTTGAGGTTTGAATCCAAGTAAGTGCAAGTTTTCCCTTCTTTGTTCAAGAATATTTAGTGCAAGTTGCTAGTTTTGGTTGTGGATTTAGACTCTAAATCTATTCAGGAGCTCGTTTTTAGCAAGGACAAACTTGTAGAAGTAGTTTTGAGCAAGCCAAGGTCATTAAAAGTTCCAGAGAGAAACAAAGTTAGCTAGAAGAAGTGTTACTTTTGTTTTGGAAAGAAAAGGGAAGAGGTTTAAGGTAATTCCTTTAGTTGGAACCCAAATTAACTTGAGTTTTTCTTGTTGTTTCAGGGCAAGAGGGAATAAAACGAATCTATAGGATAAGGAACTAGCTTAAAGTTGTAAGTGACAAAGATGAATTTGAAATGAATTTCTAAGCCTAATTTACAAAATTTTATTTAAAACATGCTTTGACTTTAAGTATTTGAATATACTAGATTTATGACTTATTTACAAAGCATGAGTTTCAAGTTTTGAAATGAGTTATGAGAAAGCATATTTGAGTTGAATTTCTAAAGCATTAAATTTGAGAAATGTTTCTATACACACGAGATTGTGGGGTTTGAGAGAACTGAGTCAACATCCTCTTTGGCCACAGATTCTTTTTGTGCTTTATTTCCTTTTTTTCTTTTCAATGAGTTTTTCTTTTTTACTAAAAATTTCATTTCCATTCAAATCGAAAAGAAGTGATTTGATTG
>JBBPDI010000005.1:12317110-12335013 GCA_037974545.1 Cucumis variabilis | reverse complement strand
ATACACATAAACATACATATACATATAATTTCATACACATAACCATACATATATACATACATACACATAAATATATGGAAAATATCACATAAACATATCCATACATACACCTAAACATATATATATACATACATATACATAAACACTCATACATAACCCTAAACATATATATTTACATATACACATACACATAACACCCAAATGTGAAAAAATAAAAAAAACGACCTCAAGACGACGAGCGGCAATGGACGGCAGACGAACGGACGGACGAAGCTCAATCGATTTTTCCTTCTTCTTCTTTCTCAATCGATTCCTCAAGATGGAGCGACAATGGTCTCTCGAACGATTTCTGCGTTGAAATAGGCAGGACTTTCCGCGATGTTTTCGAAGACGTCGCGGAAGGACTGTAACGGCGACGCCGCGTCGCGGAAAGGGAGGGGAATCCGCGATGCATGGAGTCGCCATGTTGCAAAAAGTGGACACAACGAATTAATTTGCGTTTCGCTTTCCGCGGCATGGAGAGGCGTGACGTTGCAAAAAGTGGGCACGAAAACCAAACGTTTCCACTTTCTGCGACGTGGGTGACGCGATGTTGTGGATTCCCCCCAATCGTGACGTCACGTCGCGGTTTCCTTTACCAGCATAATAAATTCATTTTAACTTCTGTGGCGTGACATCGTGGATTGTGGGGAATCCGCAACGTCGTGTCACCTACGTCGCAAAAAGTGGAAACGTTTGGTTTTCGTGCCCACTTTCTGCGACAGGTAACTCCGCGCGTTGCGGATTCCCCGCAATCTGCGACGTCATGCCTCTCCATGCCGCAAAAAGTTTAATATACAAGATATATTTTTACATACGGCGACGTGGTTAGGCGCGACGTCGCGAATTGTAGGGAATCCGCGACGTTGATATGATACGTCACAAAAGGTAGGTTTAAGCGACGTACGTTTAAGCGACGTATTTTCTGGCGTCGCAATAAATCCTATTTCTTATAGTGTGTGGCATCGCCAATATTGAATAAAAGATGGAAGCTAATGTGACAGCCAAACAAGCATGGATCGTTGAGATGAGGCTACTGCAAAACTCAAAAGATGGATTTGGAAATACTACTTTTCTTAACAAAATGAAACCCAATATCCACGAACTTGAGCTTATTTACTAGTATGATTTAAAAGAAACAATTAATAATACAACCATGATTGTTTTATAACTAAAAACAAGAAACAGAAAAGCTAAATGATAATACTTACAGAAAGAGAGTGAGAACCATACTCGAGAATTGAAATTAAAGCAAAATCTGATACTCAGAACAAAGGTTGATTGAAGCCAATCACACCAAAATCTAATCAAAACAATCAATCTCGAAATCCACACAATATTCACCTAGTCATCACACAAAATTTCCTACAAAACAATCCACAAGTGTTCAAATCGAATACACCTGAGACATCATATACACCTGAAACAAGATCCTTATCAGCATATGCTAAGACATCGAATACACCTGAGACAACAAAAACATCAAGAACACTTGATTAAGGGTATGATTTGAACTTAAATCCTATAAGAAAGATATACACCTATGTGTAGCCATTCAAGTGTTCAAATCATCTATAAAAAGTAACAATTTCATAGTGAAACTTATATGACCATCCCACTTATTCATAACTTAACCTAAAAATATAAGGTTTCACATGTGAAACTAAATCCCCAAAATAGCAATTGCGAGAAATATGTCTACAATAAACATGAGGCAAATGGGAACTGCCAACAAAATCACAGTTCTGCAAGAAATACTGGAGGAAGTAGTTACAAAATCAACCATTTAAAGATAAATGAAAAATGTAAAGAATAAAAAATGGACACATAAAGTTTATGTACTGCACTGACAATGTGTAAGTCATGTTTGTCAGTCATGTCCATGAATAGAAGATGAGAGCAGTTCATTATTAAAAAGAAAATATCAAATTAGCTAATAGAGTTAAAGTTTATATATCCTAACTCTTCTAAATCTCAAAATTAAAATCATAATAACAGAAAGAAGAGACTCATGTAAATCTCAAAACTAAAATCATAATAACAAGAAGAGACTCGGGTGTTTAGTCGTTTGAAGAGCCAAATAAACAAAAGTGAAAGAGGCAGAAACCTCGCAATCAATTTCCAGCCAAAATAAAAGATTTAAAGTCATTTTGTCCAAATAGAAGTTAGTCTCTCAATTCATTAGAGTCCTGTAATAAGTGCAAATTTTTTCATTTCCTAAGCTAAAATCCCAAGCTGGTCTAAATGTTTCAAAACATGCATGGCAATCAAATAAGTTTTGTGTAAAGTCTTCATTCATGTAAACGTCACTGTGGAAAATCTCATGCTCTTTCTCCTAGACAATCAATGTTTCAAAAAAAAACTTGAACAATCAAAATTGAGCTCGTAACTAGTGACTTATGAATTATAAACTTGATTTTAGAATATTAGAATTCTTCGTTCATATGTAAACGTCGATGTGACAAATTTCATGTTATTTCTTCTAGACAATCAATGTTTCAAACAAAAATTAAACAATCAAAATTAAGCTTGTAACTAGTGACTTATAAATTATAAACTTGATTTTGGAATATTAGAAGTCTTCATTCATGTAAACGTCAATGTGGCAAATATGGTGACAAACTCACATATGTCATTAGAACGAATTAAAATCACTTTGAAACAAGCCTTTTGAATTATTAAAAACATGTTATAATAGTGATTGTGAATATAGCAATGGTGATTTAACCATTTTAAAATCAAATCAATATCAAAGAATCAAACATACCCTTCAGTCTATTTTGGTCATGTATAATCAGAACAGTAGCCATATTCTAAATACATATATTACACTAAAATTGATTGACTGAAAGTGAAGATTTAATCATCTAAACCAGATTCATAAAGAGATTTCAAAGCTTATGCATCCGCAAGATTAAGTCAGAAATATCTGACGAGAGTACAAATCGGCAAGAATAGAACCCCTACCATATTCGCAAATCCAGACCTGACTGAAGCAAGTGATAATTAGAAATTAAGCATAGAAATAAAAACAAATTGATAGTGATTGTAAACAGAAACAGAAAAGAAAAAAAAATGATCTGACTTGAAAGATACGACTTTTATCCACTGCTACAGAAGAAATAATCTGTTCCATTCTTCCACTAAAAATTATGATCAGCAACAGAAGAGGAGGCTTGGTTTTTTGTTTGAATAAAAACCTCATAGCCACTGCTCGTAGTAAAAGCACAATTTTACAGTGCCAACACCACCCATTATCAGGAATCACCAGAAATGTGAGAACATGAATCTTTCAACACCATTTTCAATTAAGAGACTTGAGAATAGACAATATAAATAAAAGAGAAACACTACTTTAATACCAAATGGACATTCATTTCATATAGCAGCAACTTATCAATATCCAGTGAATGGAGAGGCTACAAATATTTATTAGTAAAGACACAATGAAGAAAACAGAAGTGAAAATTGCAAATTCCACACCTAGTTTGGCCTATGGAGTTGCGGGAAAGAGTGAGAGAAAACAAAACAGAAGACTTATCAACGATCAAGGTTTTAGTATCTAATATATAACATACAACATATAATATAAAGCATGGGGGATAGAATATAGAGTATAGAGCATCAAGTATCAAATATCGTACATTGTACATCGAGCAATGTTTCTCAATTATAAGCGCGTTGGTGATTTTAAGAGACAAATTAATAAATTCACAAGATGCTGACACAAGTAGAAGGCCGCTTTTCAAAACTTGGTCATTTTCATTTAAACCTCTAAATAGTGGTCATACATACAAGTCGCTTGAATTGTGTGTGACACCTCTGATAGAAAGTCTCCCAACTTTTTTTTTTTTTTCTTATAATGTATACTTATATCATTTTATGCAGGAAAATGATTTGAAATAATGGTTGTATTTACTAAGGGAAAATTGCACAAGCCAACCCTAACCCTAAACAATTAGGTTTGTTACAATTACATCCTCAAATTTTTACTTAAATCAATTAGACCTTATTGTGAATTTTTAAAAAAGAAAAGAAGAAAGTAAACTTCTTTTCTTTGTAATCCCCTCCTGTTTCTGTTGAAGAAGAAGAATTAGCCGAAGATTTCATCAGTCTAAATCCATTATCACTTCCACTTCGACAAGAGGAACATTATTGGAGCCTTGCCAATGCCATCGTGAAAATTATAGCCCTAAAAACGGAGGATTCATTTAGTTACAATCAACAATTAAATTCTCTCAAAATTATGAACATGAGACGACTTACATTAAAATCTTTAATCCGAAACTCTGAAAATTAAAAATGTTTTAGTTTAATCTTCTTTAAATCTAATGTCTTTGGATTTGATTTCAAACATCCATCCCAAAGCCAAACTAAGTCGTAAAGGTCTGTGATCGTAAGTTTGACCAACGTCTTAGTCATCTTTTTCCTCTGGCGTTGTTAACTTGAGAGAGGATGAGAGTGGAATAATTGGTGTACATCATCTCAAGGTTTATTGCTAAAAGAGCTTGATCGTTTTAAATTTGAGTTGGGAGTGGAAGACATTTTAGCATTGTTGGTTTAAGGTTTCGTGGTGCTTAGTTTTCGACTTCTGTCTATTGATGCTGCTTAAATAAGAGGACTTGGTTTTTGTTAGTTGCCTAAATGGGGTAGTTTTACACTTACTAGTTATTACACTAAAGGGCATATGTTGTGTGGAAGGCTTCCAGTTCAAGAAAAGTGTTGTTAGAAAAAAAAAAAAAAAGTACGTAGATTGCCTTTCCAATGAATCTAAGGAAAAATTAGAATGATGTTATTTGTGATATTATAATTACAAGATAGAAGTTATTCTATTTGTGGATGAATTCCTAATAGGACCAAAAGCTTGTGTATGTGACTAAAAACACTCCACAAAAAGTTGGGATAAGGAGGTAAGTTGTTAAGAGTGGGTAGATAAAGTATGCAAGTAATAGTTGCAAAAGTTTGATGTTCAGTTTTACAATATCATGCATTCTATTGAGGAAAATTATCCAAATTTCTTAAGGAAAGTTGCCCAAAATTAACCCAATAAAACCAAAACTTCTCTTTGATGGACCTATTTTGGAAAATATTTTTGTACCCTTTTCCCATGTGAAATACCACTTTTACCCTCAATATTAAATGTTTCCCTTTTTCATATTACTCTTTTGTTCGTCCTTTAATCCTCATCCAATGCAAACACTAATATTCTAATTTTATTCTCTGTCAACATTTATTCCCACCAAAATTGTACCATCAACAACATCCATGTCAAGCAAGCAAGAGACAAATAGTGAAAAATCACTTTCACTCCCTAGTTTCAGTCAAAGATAGTCACGTTTTACGTTTCTCTCATTTTCAGTTGGACATTGATACACAGCTAAAAAATGTATATTTTTACCATTGATTTAGAATGATTTTAAAGATGATTTGGTTGGATTTGATGTTATTTGTTCAATCTCAGTGTTATGTTCGAGATACCAATTTAATGAGAAAATGAGCCAAAAAGAGCCTAAACATGTCCAAAGAAATCAATGATTCTGAGTTATGCTTTGAAAAGAGGGATTAAAAGTGAAGAAAATGCAAAGGTGTAAAATAATAAATAATAATAATAATAATAATAAAAGAGTCGGGCATAACATAGTTGCGTTTTCTTTGTGCTCTAGAGCATAAGACAGACCGCAGTGGCCTGACCTAGGCACTTTAGACTCGATAGAAAAAATTGTGAGTAACACGGTTGCATTTCTTAGAGTGCAAACCCTACGCTTTGATTCAAATGTTAGAGTGTAGTTATTCTCCTTTAGAGCATAGAGGCACTTGACCAAATTTGGAAAGAAAATTTCATTTTTTTTAGAAACATTTACTATTTGATTTCCTAAGATTCTGGCTGGTTTAGAAAGATTTTTTAGTATAGAAAAAGTGAGAAAAATTAGAGATTCATTTAAAGACCGTTCAAGATCTCGAGGTGGAAATCAAGGCAAGATTAACAGGCTTCAACAACAAAGATTCATAAATGGTATTTATTCATTTCCTTTATTCTCTTTATTAAATATGATTGTTGCAATATGTATGAGAGTATGCTTTGTTAGCAACGATGTATGGCGAAACGTTCTAGTTCTGGGGTATTGATGAACTTTATGTATGGATTTATGTTCATGCAATAGAAATTTCTATAGATGTATGTCTTTGATTGTTATTTAATATTATTGTAGTTGATTACATAGATTGTGAAGAGAATCAAATTTCTACTGAACCGTGTGATTATTGTCGTTCAATATGGAAAACAATTTTTTATAGCAAAATTAACATAAGGTTGGAGATAAAAGAAAAGTTGAAACTACCCATGAAGATTCCAACCTTAACGATTTCCTCTTCGAATCCCAAAAGATCATGATCCACATCACAATCTCGAATTTCTCAATGAATCTTGAAGAAAACATCATGTGATGTTCTTTGTTATTCTCTTGGATTTCTTAAAGAATTAGATGTGTGATCTAAGGAATATGGAGTGATTAGAGGGATGAGTGCATAGAGTAAATTTGGTGAGGAATCCATGAACGTATCCTCCTCTTAGCGTCATTAATTTCTAAAAGTGGAGTTCAAAAGAAATTTATAAATATTGAATTTGACTACCACTACCTAAAAGTAGCAGTAGTGTAAGCACAGGTCGAACAACAGGGAAATTTTGTTTTCATTGTCTGTTCTCAAGTAATAGCTAATAGTGAGAGTTTTTTATGATGGGAGGAATGATGTGTATCCATAATTATAAATTAAAGATAGAGGTCGTAATTTAAGATTTTTACTTTTACTTTTTAATTTTTAGGAGCAAGCAACTCTGTTCAATTTATCATGCAGTTAATTCTAATTCATTCTTGTTTAAGCTTAGCCAATTGATTTAAACTCATATAATCAATTGTCCTAATTATCTAATTAATTAACATATCAGATAAATCGATGCAACATATCAATTAGTTCCATTAAGATCAAGGGAAAATGTTGGGATGCATAATTTAATTTCCAACGTCAAATTAGTTATGCAATACGATTTTAATCCAAAGGTTGATTAAAACAATACTTATTGATGTAATAATATTGTTCACAAACATGCTAACCAAGTAATCAAACTTTTTTGCTTCTAGGTGATTCATAGCCTAAATCAAGGTTAAATCAAAGTATACAAATTACATAATTAACATTGGGTGTCAATTAATATGAATATGTAATTCATGATAGCGATTGCTCTTGAAAATTAGAATAAAACTACTAAATTCTAAATTTGAGATACAAAATGTTAGAGTAACGTTACAAAACTAAATAGCATTTTGAGAAATTGTATAGGATAGCATTTTGAGAATATGATATAGCAATTATAACACATTGTTTTAAAAATTTGTAAATATGGCAAAATTTTCACTTCTCTATCTTAAATTTGTTATTATTCCTAAACTACCTTTCAATAACTTATTTCTCTTCCTCTTTTTAATACTCTACTCATTATTTATTTGTTATTTCACTTTAAGATCTTAATTATTTGTTTATTTTTATACTAGAAAAATTATTTATTCTTTCTGTCTTAATTTTAATTTTAAAATATTAACAGTACAATAATTGCAATATGAAATATAATATAATTGTTGTTGATCGGAGTAATTTAATTCAATTGTGATTTTTTTTTACTTTCTTCGATATGTATTTTGAGTTAAATCTGATACCAAATGATTTTGTTTTATTTTTTTACATTAATTTTTTTATTTTAGTTTGTCTCAGTTTCGTATATCAGTATTGTGATATACTTATATTATATGTATTAGTTGGTTAATATACTTACTACATGATTTTCTTTTTTTTTAAATTTTATGCAGTTCATTAGAGTATTATTAAGTATATGAATGATGTAACTCAGTGTATCATTATCAAGTATATCAACAATATATGGAGGAACATGTTATTTATTCACAGTGTATCATTATTAAGTATATCAACAATATATTGTTAAAGCATATTAATATAATAATAAATAACATGTCCGAGGAACAATTGCTATGAGTTTGTTTTATTCAAATAAATTAAATTTTGACTTAGTTTTGTAGATTTTGGATATTTATCTTATCCACCCAAAGCTAGATCTGAAACATGTTATTTATTCACATGTGGAGGAACTGTTATATCGTGGCGATCAGTGGAACAAACAATGATAGCCACTTCCTCAAATCATGCTGAAATTATTGCAATGCATGAAGCAAGTCGAGAATGTTATATTCTTCATATATTAAAAGCTTTGATCATGTAAACTTTAGATTTTAAGAGCTTTAGAGGCTTGGTCTCCAAAATTTGAGAACCCAGTTTTCAGAATTTAAGTGCTTCTGTCTTCTAAAAATTTAAAGAAGATTTAATCTTTCGAGCTTTTAATTTTTCAATAGGTGATAATTTCAAGATCGATAAGAACTTTAATATCGGGAGAGTTTCAGAGCTGGTTGAATCTCCAGAGCTTCAGAGATTGAATCTTCAAATCTCTAGAACTTCAGCACTTCATTCTCATTTTTTTAAAATGAAAGGGTAAGAACTCTGTTTATAGAGGATTTTCGTAGGTTTTAGATGGGCTTGTGCTCAATATCTTGTTTTGTACAATTTTTTACATGGAATAGTTTTAAATATCGCAATTAGCTTCAAGATATTTGCATATATACCAACATTTTAAAAAATTATAAATATAGCCAAATCTGTTAAAGTCTATAACAATGATAGACTTATGATAAAAGTCTATAATTGATAGACAATGTTGAAAATATGGATTGACCAATAAGAGTATATCAAAGAGAAACTTTAGTTTATTGGCGATAGAAGTCTATCACTCATATACTTTGCTGTATTTGCATTTTTTTAAAATTGTTACTATATACTTAATTATTAATTATTATTACTAAAATTGCTACTATTATGATTACTCTTCTTTTTTTTTTTTATTGAAACCAATTTGCAGCCACCAGCAGTGTATGAATTTTCACACAAGCCGAAAAGAGAGTTAAAACGGTAGTGAGTTTTTTTAGAGAGATATTCAATAATTACCATTCGACAAGCAACGTTTTTCAGCTATTTGGAGATCGATCATAGTTTGATCAAGTTAAAATTTTGACAGTGTGTTCTTAGCATGAGGGTCTTCAATCTGGATGGTGCAGATTTCGTTTGGAGTTATCTACAATCTGATTCTAGTGGGTAATTATTTGCCACTTATTGTGAGAAATCTTTGAAATCTTTCTAATTTCTTCTTCATTGTTGTTGTTGTTTGTTGCCGATGTGTTAATATTGAGATATCTATTGTGTATGCATGTAGTTGTGATTAGGAAGGACTTTGTCGTTATACCCATTATTGATTATAGTGGAGATTTTTACTTTAGCTCATGATGTTTTTACTCCTCACATCGATAGGGTTTTCCACATTAAATTTTTTGTGTCGCATACTTGTTTTACTATTGCTTATTGTTATTTCTAGTTGATTAGTATTTTATTAGATTCATACAAGAGTGGAATAATTGATCTAAATATATGGTGTTTATCCCAACAAAACGATTGCCCAAGCATTTGTTTTTTATTGTTTATTTATTCATATTTTTCTAGCTTTTACTCATATCAAACTCAATATTGAATATTGTTGATGTGCATCATCAATGTGTAAAGATGTAAGAGTTGAGATTTAGATCAATAATGTAAGAGTTGAGATTTAATTACTAAAGTGAACTTAATTCAGTGGTAATTAACATAACTTTTCAGAAAACCATGAGATTAATAGATTATTATTCAAAATAAGTGTCATACATAAATTTCTTTTAAAAATAAGTTAAAAGAATCAATGCAATATTTAAATTAATCTGTCAGTCTATGTAGGAATAAACAATAAAACTAGTACAATATTTTGGTATTAACAATCTGATTTGAAGAGTTACATTCTTCAACTACATCTTCCATAGAAAAATGATGGTCTGACGGTATTCAAGGTAGTAGACAGTTATGAGGATCTTTGATCCCGACATAAGTTATTTAGAGGTTGTTTAAGTGGATAAAATATAACTAAAATTATTAGAAACCTGAGAAGTGTTGAAATAAGCAAGTGGTGAATGAAGAACGGAACAAGATGAGATCATAAAGAATCAAAAGAATTATTGGATTGAACTATGAAAAGAAAATAAGTTTGATATTACAAAACCAACCCCAAATTGAGTCTAAAATACTCAAAATTCAAACTAATTAGTTTTGAAATAAAAAAAAACTCATTACATTCCATGCTCTAAACATACTTAAAGATCATTTGAAATATAACTTAATTTAAAGTTCTAGAGTCATTATTTTGCAATAAGTTGGGTAGAATAGCTTATATGTCACATTAAAAGAATAAAACTCTTTATCTTTATGAAACAAGCTAGGTTATTAAAAGAAATTCTCTTAAAAACACATCAATTATCATTCAAATGTTATCAAAATAACTAAGGATATAGCTCAACGAGATTCGATCTATAATTTGAAATACTAAATTCATATATATTATATTAAAAGGATTATATATATAGATATAAACCAAAAGGGGATTGGGGTTGATCTCGTATCTCTTAATTACTCAAAAAGAAATTTGATGGTAAGAAATGATTTAATTTAAAGTTAATTTGGATTTAGGGTATTGAGTAAAAGAAAGAATAGAATATTGAGAAAAGAAGAAAAAGGGGAAGAGTGTTGGTGGAAGCCAAATGGCGAAATACAGTTGGGGTTAGGTTTGTTAGTTACCTTCCAAGAAGTAGGAAGAAATTAAACTATTGTTTTTCCTTTTTTCTTCTCATAAAGGATTATCCATAGTCAAAGTTTGGTCGGTTTGAATCCAAATTCCAAATTCCAAAGTAAAAGGGAAATTCTAAAATTTGTTTAAAGAAAAAAGAAAAAAAGTGGAAAAATATTTGTTTAATTTAATGCAAGATTTGTTGTAAAATTTGCATGGCCCCTTTTTGACTACCGACATCATTATATCCGATGTGTTTGCTTTCACAGTTTTTTTTATATCCAAAAAAAAAAAAAAAAGAAAATCATAGGTTGAGTCTAAGAAAAGTTTCTTTTTCTTTTTATTAATTTCCTCTCCTATGTTTAAAAGATAACACTAGATTAATTTTAAAATAATACAGTATATGAATCATCTTTTAAAAGTAAAATATTCCACCATCTAATTTAAAATCTAATTTAAAATTCAATTTCTTATTATTTTATTACTTTAAAAAAAATCTACAAATTTAAGTTGATATGAGTTTTATTTTATTTCATAAAAGTGTTGATTCCAATTAATGTGTCATCTACCTCCTTTAGAATTTTAACTTTTTAAATATTCTATATATCTTCTCAAAATTTGGTATTGAATGATATGTGTCGATGCAAGTGCATACCCTTACCTTCGTCTTAGAACAAGACTAAGGGTGACTTCTCATCAGCCTTAGCTGGTGGCTCATATGGTTCATGACACATTTAAGCTTTGACTCTAGTACTTCAATCTCAAATTGTGTTTTTGGTCTAGTCTAAACATTCTTTAATCTAAATCTATCTATAAAAAAGTACAAAATATAACAAGATTTGTGTACATCAAAAGATTTTTTGTGCATTGCTTTCATCTCCATACAATATAAATATATATATATACACACATATATATAATCGTAACTACCTATTAAATTATGATTAAAAATTTTAGTAAGATAATGTAAAAAAATAGATCTAACGTAAATATTTTGAAGCGGTCAAATGTTATTTAATTAAAATACAATTCAAAATCTCACATCATCATTTTTATGATTCAATTTCAACAGCCGATTAAAATTAATGAACATGAAAATTTTGTAAGCTTTGAAAATAAAATAAAATGTTTAAAAAAAAGATGGGAGATAATGATGTGTACTCCAAGAATCAATCACCTGGTTCACTTTGTTCATTTATTTATTTATTTACTTTCATTATTATTACTTTTTCTAGTACGGTCACTTTAATTAAACAACACGGTTTTAAAATATTATTATTGGTTCTTTTTTTCTTTGCCACAGATAGATTTCTTTTTAATTAGGATTTAAAATATATATTTGTTAATTTTACTTTTCCACGTTGCCGAGGTGACCTCAAATATATATATATTTTCAAGAACAAAAAGAAATTGATATTATTTTCGTCACATCTCTTTTGATGTTAAAGGGATTTGAAGAAAACCAGTCTTAAACTATATCTTACAAACTAGCAAGAGAATGCAATAATATAGAAAATATATATATATATATTATTATTTAAACTATATCTTACAAACTAGCAAGAGAATGCAATAATATAGAAAATATATATATATATATATTATTATTTTTTTTCATCTTCAATAATATAGAATGCAATAATAAATAATAATATAGCAAGAGAATGCAATAATATTTAGGAGTGTTTATCAAAATTAAAGTTTAGTCATGAATATATATGTGTGTGTGGAGATAGACTAAATAGCAAAAGTTTAATTTAAAAAATAGTTTTTCATCCCAATATCTAGAGGAGAATTTTTTTAGACATCGTTTGGAACTAAGGTATTAAGAGAAAATATGTTTTTTAAATAAATGATATCAGATTTGTATCATAAACTTTCTATCATAAAATTGTTTAAAACATATTTAAAATTTCTAAAAACTGTTTTCAAGAAATGGTGAAACAATTCAAAATGATATACTTTTAAAATTAAATCAAATATATCTTAATTAGATGTACATTAAAAAAAAAAAAAAAGCAGTTCGGTCATTAAAATTTTGTCATTGTTATTAACTTACTCTTATTCTTAGTATTATTTTTGTAAAATGATAGCTTTAATTTTTTTTTATTCTTGTTTCTACGGAAAGGTACAAAAGTTTTTCATTTTCTCTTCTTTCCTTTTATTTTCTTGGGAAGAAATACGAAAGATATTTGCAAGGAAAAGTTGATTATATTATATATTATCAAATGTCCTTTTTGATAACTTTCTTTTTTTTCCTCCAAACTTAATAGAATTCAATCATATATATATAACATTAAATTTCTATCGCTGTACGTACCTATATTTGAAAATTATAAAACGTTTATTTACTCATCAAAATTTACTTTTAAATTTACTTTTTTTTTTTTTGTTTATTTTCTAGAATATCCACTGAAATCAAAACTATATTGATATTTTGGTTGGACCACGTATTATACCCTGTATAATGTCTTAACTAACAATACAAAAGATGTAGTTTGAATCCCTAGTTTTTATATATAGTACTTCAAAAGAACAAAAACAAATAAGATTTCTTTGTTTTGGTTACAAAAGCGGTAGACCTATTCTTTTTTAGTTTTTTAGTTTATCTTTTTCTTTAAAAAAAATTAAATATGGTTGAATATATGAAGAATGGTTATGGATAAAAGAAGAAGTATGTGAAGTCATAAAAAAAAAATTGAGTATATATATATAAAGTGGAAAAATAAAAGGGAATTGAAGCAGAAGTGTAGCAGTTAATATCGGAAAAAAAGATGTAGAGTTAAGGGTAACATTAATTAATAATTTTATTGGAGTATTTAATTAAAATGAAAGATATAGTGTACACTGATGTATGTAATTAAAGAGATTCACAAGCTTTTGCCAAGTGGAAACTTTATAAATGGATTATACCCCTTCCTATTCCTTCATTTACTCCTTTAATTTCTTCAATATTAATAAAAATAATAATAATAATAGGGATTTTGGAGAGATGTGGAGAAGAGAAACCAAACTCATTCTCTGTCTCTGTTCATGAATCTATCTATATATAATATATATTGATGAGAAGGGATAAAAATTTTCAACATTTCATCCTCATCATCTTTACTTACTACAAAACAATAACAATTTTTCCTCTCATCTAAAACTTAAATCCCCACACTTAATCCTCACGGTAGCCATTCTACATTTTATTGGATTTAAATATAAATCTAAAGGTTTCTTATATTATATTATATATATACAAATTCCATATTCTTTTGAGGAACATCATGGGAACATAATACTTTACGATAAATATAAATATAAATAAAATAAAAAAAAATATATGGGAAGTTAAATTGGAGAATAATTAATTAGAAGCGTGAAATTGTATTTGAAAAAGAAGGTCATGGATATACAGTGAATAGGAGTGGAAGGTCGGGGCCAGACTCATACTTTGAATGAAATTAATTAAAGAAAAAGAGAAAAATATATATTATATTATAATATTATAACTTGTGTATGAGGGCCACGTGGATATGGATTTGTGTACGTGGTGAAACCAAAATCGTGGACCCCGCAGGGCAGTGGCCCTTACCGAACCGGTAATGACGTTTCTGCAACCGTCACGTGTCCATTACTCTATACGTGTTTGGTTGAGCAATTTTAGGGTGCACTCAGAACCACTGTGGGATCTTCGTTTAGAGTTCTTGGTCGTGGTCGGTGGCACAAAGCCGGTGCGTCATTTCTCTTACCTGTATTTTTGTTTTCTTCTTTCCTAATTTTAAACACTCAACTAATTTAAATTACCATTTATATTTTCTCATTTGGCATAATTATGTGGATCAAAATACGTACATTTTTACATCTCAACTTCTGTATTGTTTTCTGTTGAGTGGTAAATCATAAATGTGAAAAAACCACAATCGAAAATGGTAAAAATGTGTTTGAATGGACAATCACATCTTTTTTTTTTTTTTTCTTATTATAACTATTTGAATTAAGATAGTATATTTTTTCGTTGAGATAATATATTTTTATCGTGTATGGATGCGATTTATATAAATAACTTATATAAAATCACTTTCTACTAGTAAATATATGTTAGAAAAAAAACTGACCTATTTTGATTCTTTTTTCTTTAAAATATTATAATTAATCTCGTATTTTTTTTAAAAAAAGTTTTAGGATAGGATTGGAGGAACTTGTAAACCCCAAACCTAACCTTTATTAAGAATTTCTAAGTTTAAGAGAAAGCCAAAGTTTAGTATTTGGTTGTTAAGGAAGAGTTAAAAAGATAAAATTTACCTATTCTAAAATAGTTAAGTATAAACCAACAAACTAAAGTGACACCGTTTTGTTACTGTTTGACCACATTCATTTGCTTGATACATATCAAATTTCCTTCGATCTAAAAGTCTCCTTAAATTTTGAAAATTAAGCCAATAAACATTCACTCATCTTTAAATTTCTTGCATTGTAATCTACTTTTTATCTTTATTCTAGAAAATCAAGTCAAAATTTGAAAACTCAAAGAAATTTGAAAAAACTACCTTTTAGTCTCAAATATCTTGAAAATTACGTGTGTTTGATCCATGAGTTTTAAAAATGTATATTTTTAGTGTCTATTGAAAAATATTTTTTTTACCAATCATAAATTGTCATGTCATTTATCAAATTAATGATGAAAATACGAATAATTGAATTTAAGACTAATTAAAATTTGACATGTGTCTTAAATTGAAAATAAAGACATAAATTGACAAATGATGATGATGCCACATATTTTCGTTATGACCATTGGATCAAGTTAATTATTTTTGTTCAATTAAATATTATTTATTTGGGCTAAAGTTCAATTGAGTATAAAAAAATATGTTAATTTAGCCCACATGCATGCTAAATAAAGACCCAAATCTATATAGATGAGCCTAGAGGTCTGATCCATGGACCAGTCAAGTTCATGTCATAAAACTCACTAAATAACTATATAAATTAAATAGATGAGTTCTCTTCATTTGTTGGGTGTAGAAATTTTGACTCTAGAGAGAATTCTCCCAAATAACAAGAACACTTGGCAACTCCTGAAGACTGAATCACTCCTTGAAGATTAAGTTCCTTGGAGATACAAATTATATTCTTCAATACTACGACTCCAAGAATATAACGCTCTCCAGTTCCATATACATCAAATAACGTGCACATTCAATCGAGAGAGAATAAGAGGATCAAACACTAGAGATCAAACCACATCGCATCAAATTAACACAAACACGACATCAACTCCACGAAACACATTTCTCCAGAAACCACGTGCGGGCAATCTCAAGTTTATAGAAATAGGTCTATTTGGTCCCTAAGTTTTTAAAATATATCTTTCTAGTCATTAAGTCTTTTAAAATAGGTTTAAAAGGTTCATGAAGTAATTTTTTGTTTATTTTTTAAAAAAATTATATGACAGTTAAAGTTAGAAGAAAATAGTTTGAGAGAAGATATAATTTCTTAAAAATTATTTTTTTAATTTAAAATGTCATATAATTATTTAAAATAATAATAAAAATTATTTGAAAAATATTTTAAACATTTTTTAACAACTTATGGATTAACAATGAAAACTCAAGTACTAGATAGGTTTATTCTTATCATTTCGAGGACTAAAAAGATACATTTTAAAACCCAATAACCAAACACACATATTCTTCAAAAGAGTAACTAAAAAAAGTGTTTTAAAAACTTGTATTTGTGTTTTTTAAATATGGCTAAAACTTTAACTTTTGTATACTAGAAAGATGCATAGTAGAAAAATGAAAAAAAAAGAAAAAATAGACTTAATTTATAAAAGAAAGAATATGATTACAAAATCAAATCTAAAATGTTTTTAAACGACTAAGAATAAAGTAGATATTTCGAATGTTCATCAAATGTTAGTAAATGAGTGATCAAAGAGAGCTTATTTCAGTGGGTATTTGATATAATCTTACAATATATGAGAGGTTCAAATTCCTCAAACTTTTATTATTGTAAATAAATATTATCAAACGACTAAAAATAAACGGGCCATTCGAATGTTAAAAAAAATTAATTGCATACCTAAAATGGCTTTTCCAAGTGATAGACACTCCAAAGAAATCATAAATGTGCATTACAATAAAATGTGCATTTCAATACATATATATAAATAAAAGTTGTCACAAATCTTAATAATAATAGAGAATCTTAAGGTAAGTAAGTTTAGAGACGGATAAGGGGCTAGGAGCACGTATTTACATTTCCAATTTTTTTTATTTTAATATTAATTTTAAAGTGTTAAATTACAATATATCTTAAATAATGCTTTAGTTTTACTACATTCTACATTTGTTACAGTAACTGTGTCTCTTTTAAAATTTCAACATATTGAATTTAAATCTTATATATTACAATTATTTTTCTTTCGGTTAATAGTGTCTTCTAGATATAATTGAATACGCAAGAAAGTTAAACACAAATTTTCATCTTAATTAAAAAAGAAAGTATAAAATAGTAAAAGTGATAAAGTGAAATTTTAATGAAAATTACAAAATGATATCTTTAATATCCAAAGTGGTAAAGTCCTCTAAAGAAGCTTCGTAGGAAATACATAAGATGATGCAATTGGGTTGCATGGCATTACTATAAGTAAGCAAATTAAAAAGGACACATGTAATTAAATGCTTGGTTAATGTAATAGGCGCAATCTTAGCCGTTGATTTTTAGAGATGACACTTACCCATAAATCTCAAACATATTTACAAATTACACCAACGCACACATACAAACTCACATATTGTAAAAAAAAAAAAAAAAAAGCATAAAACAAACTAACAATCCACCGTCCAAATCCACAATTCCTAATATTACAATCGTTAGATCATTCCCAACACCACATGTAGGGTCAGATTTCGTCAAATATTTTATTAATAAAAAAATCCTTAAAATGGCTATAAAATGCACCCACTCTACCGCTTAAGTTTGTCATAAGCAACATTATTCAAGAACGTAAAAACCAAACGCCTACAAGATCTCGAACGAGTTTTGTGTAGTAATTATGGCTCCTGAATTGTTGAGTAGCGGTGCTGGTAAGTTTGGATATGTGACGTTTTTG
>JBBPDI010000005.1:12293485-12311130 GCA_037974545.1 Cucumis variabilis | reverse complement strand
AATTAAATATGATTTAATTAATTATTAACTAATTGATTAATTATTAATTAATTAGTAGATTTGATAAAAAGAATCTCTTAATTCTCTCCTACTCCTTTTTCTATTGCAAGAAGGAAAGAGAGTTATAAATATCTGAAAGAAAATAGTTTTCTTTAACAAAATTTAATTAAGAAAAAAGTCAAGGCTTTTTTCTCTCCGCAAAATTAGTTCAAAAATCTCTATACCTTTTTCTATCCCAATTGGTTCTCACAAACCAATCTCATCCCAGAGGATAGGAAGGTCTCTGACGGGTGATGTCCCAATTTGGAGATTAATTTGTAGATTCAGGACGTAATCAAAAGTAAGTTTTCTAGATCTTTAAAAGCATGCTTAGAATTTATTTAGAATTTTGATTCTAATTTTGCCAATGTACTGGTATTTTAATATTCCCAATTAAATTGAGTAATGGTTCTTTAATTCTTCTGCTGCCATAGGGCTTTTATCCCTTCATATGCAAGGAAAAGTTAAACTTGATGAAAATCCTAAATCCATAGAAACCTATATTACTCAGTTTGAGGTCAAGAACACTAGATATGATGATCAATCTAGTGAGAAAACTACTGCTAATGATGAAGAACAAGTAGAGAACACAAGTGGAGATTTAACAGAAACAGTTGAAGAACAACCTGACTTGAGTCAATACTCCCTAGCAAGTAGGGGTGTTTGCGGTTCAGTTTGATTCGGTTTGAAGCTAAAACCGCACCGAACCAAAAAATGAAAAAAAAGTCTAATTTGAAACCGAACCGAACTACTCATTTGTGTCAAACCGAATGGAAACCGAACCACTTATGCATAAATAAAACCGAATAAAAACTGAACCGCTTATGCATATAGATATTTTAATTGAAATCCTTTATGAACATTGTACATAAATAATTCTACAAAGTTTCAAACATATATTAAATTAGTTCCTATAAAATTATAAACATAGAAGTCTTAAAAATAGAGACATAGAAGTTTCAAATAACATTGAAATTTTAAAGTCAATCAAAAATAATTCCTACACATATAAGTTTCAAATTCCACTTACAAAAACCAAACTTGTGTAACATAAATTCTAATTTAACTTACATTTAATTATTTATTATATATATATATATATAATTTTTTTAACTAAATCCATTCGGTTCGGTTTTAGTTTGGTTTTAACATCTTAAACCGAACCGATCCGCATAAAAATTGGTTTTTTAAAAATTGAAACCGAATCGAACCGCATGCATTCGGCTTTGGTTTGGTTTCGGTTCAGTTAGTCATTCAATTCAGTTTTCAACTTTATTTTGAACACCTCTACTAGCAAGAGACAGATAAAGAAGAGTAATTGTATATGAACTTTCTTCTAAATGCTACTATAGCTCCAAATGATCATGAATCAAATTCCTTTGAGGAAGTTGTAAATGGTATTGATGCTAGACAATGGATAAAAGCTATGAATGAAGAAATGAATTCACTAAATATGAATGATACTTGAACTCTAGCTTCTCTATCTAAAGGATACAGACCAATAGCATTAAAGTGAATCTATAAACTCAAGGAGGAAATTACAAAAGACTCACAACCTAGGTACAAGGCAAGACTGGTAGCAAAGAGTTTCACTCAGCGAGAAGCCTATCTCCTTGGCTATCTAGATGAAACTATATACATGGAACAACCCAAAGGTTTTGAGGTACAAGGAAAGGAAAATCTTTACTGCTTACTAAAGAAGTCAATCTATGGGTTGAAGCAATCACTTAGGTGTTGGTATAGAAGATTTAATGACTTTATAGCTGGTTTGAATTTTCAAAAAAGATCATATGATATGTGTGTATACATAAACTCAACAACCTATAGAGACAAGGTCTACTTGTTACTCTATGTTTGATGACATGCTCCTTGTCAGAAGCTCTAAAGATAACTTGGTTCATGTCAAAGATCTTTTAAGTAAATAATTTGACATGAAAGACTTGGGGGAATCAAGGAAGATCCTAGGGATTGACACCATTAGAGATGAAAATCAATCTATACTATGTATTAGTCAATCAACCTATTATGAGAAGGTAATCAGGAGGTTTAACCTAACAAGTGCTAGACCTGTAACTCTCTCTATTACATAAAACTTTAAACTATTAGCTGTAAATGTTCCTAATGATATTGACATTGAACACAAACAACAAATGGAAAATGTGCCCTATAGTTAAGCTGTGGGAAGTATAATGTACCTTAATGTAGGAAGTGGTTTGTTTAGGTTTGCAATAATTGGAAAGCAACCCTACAATCTATTGTTGCTCTTTCAACCACAGAAGCAGAATACATAGCTTTATAAGAGGTAGTAAAAGAAGGACTGTGGCTTAAAGGATTGATGAAGGATTTTGAAATCAAATAGTCAATTGTAAAAATCCACAATTCCACAACAGAACAAAACATATAGACATAAAATTTCATTTCATCCGTGAAAAAATTGAAGCCCATACATCAAACCAAAACACCATAAATCTATCCATAAATTGAAGTTTTGAAGGTTTATACCTTTGAAAACGTTATCGACATACTCACCAAGCCTGTTACAAAGATGAAGCTAAAAAAATGTTTTGAGCTAGTAGGCTTTGACTTACCTAAAAAATAATGATAAAAGTGATAAAATGGAAGGATCACAAAACCCTAAAATGTTGGATTCAAGGTAGAGATTTCTAACAGTTATGAATTCCAACATAAGAGTTCTTTTTTTTTTTTATTTATTTTTTCCATGTAAACACCTCTACATAGAAGTTTATAACAAAATAGCATAGCATCTTTTTATTTTTCATCCGATACAAAAGAAAAACAAACAAACAAACAAACAAACAAACAAAAGACATGTACACATCTCAAGATTTCTTCAAGAAAGTGATCCTTCTCGTGGATGTAGCCATTTTGGCCAAACCACGTATATCTTATGTTCATATTCTTCTTCTCCTTTATCTTTAATCTATGTCTTCTCCTTAATTCAAAATAAATTCCATAAAAAACTAGGATTTTGCAAGAATAAGAGGAAAAGCAGCAAAGAGAGAGAAAGGTAATATTACTTTTAATTTTTATTTTTCCTTCTCATTTTTCTTTCTTCTGTGCAGGTTAAGATTAAAGTAAAATAAGGAGATTTTGCCACGTGTACAGTCAACAAAGAAAAACATGTTTTCTTCTCTGCCAATTTTTCTCTCCAATTGTCCTCCACCTTATTTTAGACCTACAATAATAGTAAAAGCCCAACACTCCCTAATAATAATTTTATTGCTTTCAAGCACCATCTATTATCTTCTAGTTTTAACATGATAGTTTAATAAGTTTTAAACGCTTTCTCAAGCATGTGTAATTTAAAAACCTAAATTCAGTTAAATTGTAAAGCACAATTAAATCTGATAGTAATAGATCAAATAAATTAAACATTTACACAGTACCGCCAGTCACACCCTGCTCCACAGTTCTGCTTACTTGTCTTGTGAGACGCAGTGCGACTTGAGCATCTTAACATGGTTAAATGACAAAGAGACTTGTCTTAACTTTCTTAACTTAGCCTAATCACCAAAACACTTAACTAACATACTTAGGCAATAAAGAACTTAATGCGAAAAAGATAAAACAAACTTTAAACTTTTATTACCAACAAGGTTTTTAGTACAAGAATACTAAGATACAACACTTACCAAAATACAACAACAACACAAACTAAAATGCCTGGCAGCTTCTCTCCTAGCAAGCCCAAACTTCCTCTCTTCTTTGGCCTCAATGTCTAAGCCCTGGAAAATAAATTTTAAAGAATAAGTCTAAAAGACTTAGTGAGGTTCTATAAATCCTTTTCACAATACCTTTTCATAAACATCATTTTGGATAAACACATTTTTAAGATAAACATATTTTTAACATAACAGTTTCATATAAATATTTCCTTTCGTGTAAATGCACCATCTTGCATAAACACACATTAGTTAACCGTCATTCCTTTTGCCAAGGATCCTGAATCATTCTCTATGCTAGGTCACGTAACTTCACGTTTAGATTATTGAAATCATCAGCATCCGAGGATATACAGATCTGTCCTTGTTGCTTAGACCATTAAGTTTTATACGCTCCTTTCAATGCATAAGCTAGCTTCCATCACCACGTAGTCTCGTTCACTCATGGTGGCCTCTAGTCTTTATGTGCACATAAAAGTTGGCATCATCTCAAGGAAACAACTAATAGTTTGAACACCATTTCTTAATCAATATCATAGTCCTCAAATCAAGTTTTAACATCATAAATTATGCTTGAAAACATATAAACCTTCTGTAGAAATCTTTTTGAAACACTGTCTCATTTGAAAGCATCTTTCAAAATAGTGAAGAGGAATCACAAATCTTTTAAGAAGAAAACCACTCATAAACTTTACTAAAGAAGCTTCTCTTCTCCTACTCACGAGCCTCTTCTCGTGAACTAAACCAACAACATTTCAACACTTTGCTTTTCTTCTTTAAAACAAATGACCTAGGTTCTCTATTTATAGAGCCTTAAAACTAACTTAGTCGTGCTTAAACTTTTCTCAATTTGTCAGCTCCTGCTTCTTAGTGGAGCACGTGTAGGCTTAAAATGTGTCCTTAATCATGCTTAACTTAAATTCACATGTGGCCCATTAAACACATTTAAGCAATTCCTCTGAACTTTCCTTACTTTTTCTCACCAAACTACATTTAGTGATGAACCTTACTCGTTCGACCTTTCTTGCGAACAACCTTATCGTGTAATTACACTTGAACTCCAAGAACTCTTCCACGCGAACTAACCAACCTTTCCTCACAAGCTCCTTCTCTGTGAAACACTTGATTCGTCCCACGAAGACTATGCAAAACGGCTAGTCTAACACTTCATCAAAACTTTCACTTCTTAACTCTTAACTTAGGTGTGGGTTTCACATCATCGACCATAAAAATGTTCCCTTCATGCTTTCGATCGTCGACTGGCATCCTTCGAACAAACCCATTAAACCCTTTTCTTCTATAACCATAATACTAAAGGTGCGTTATTCTGTCTTTTACTCTCATCAACTTATCTTTTTGGTGCAGGTCCTATGGTCTTCTAAATTGTTTGAAAAATTTTCTGGAAAATGAATTTTGCTTAGTTTTTTTTAATGGAATTTCTATAAGAACTGGTTGTGGGAATGCTTCTTGTTTCTTGGGTTTATTCCTGTATAGATGTTTAAGTTTGAAATTGAAATGATGAGGATGCTAATTTCTTATTCACTACAAGAAATTGGGCTCTCCCAACACAGAAATAGGCGTCGATGAAAGCAACATCGAAAAAAAGGTCTTTCCCTGATGCTTAAAATTACACGTTGATCGAGACAAGTAGTCTTGATGTTGTGATTCAAGACGTTGGAGAAAGATAAATTAAATATTTAATTCTCAATTTTTCCTAACGCTTGTGTGCATGGCGTCAGGGAAGGTTTAGGCATTACTGATGTCTATGTTGACTACGTTAGATAAAAATATACAATAAAATAATTATTCAAACTTCCCCCGAAGTCATGCAAGAGACATTGGGAGAGGTGGATCCTATGCCAGATGTCATAAGTAAAACATCGGAACAGGTGGAAATCATTCCTGACATTTTACTTATTACGTCAGAAATAGGTGGGTTTTCCGACGTCTTCGAAGTACATCGGAGTTCCTCTATAAAAACCCACTTCTAGTTTTGCAATTCACAAAAATGAAAAGGAGAAGACCGAGAGAGTTGAGAGAGACATTGAGGAGAGAAATTCACGTCGCTGCTTGTCGTCGTCCTTGTCTGACCATTTGTTGTCAGCTACAGTCGTCACTCTTCATTCAGTTAAATGGGTTAGTTTAGTTAGTTATTGTTTTGTTTTAGTTAATTAGTTTTAGTATTTAGATTTCAAACTAGTTTTAGGTTTTAGATTTCAAATTAGTTTTAGGTTTTAGATTTTAGTTTTGAATTCAAATTTGAAGTGTTGTTAGGATTTGTTGAAGTTTAATTTGAGATTGAGTTTGAATTTGAATTACAAATTTTCAATTTCAATTTCAATTTGGGGGGTTATGTTGAATTTGAGAAAGGAGGGAAGATGTTTATATTGAATTTGGAGAGGTTATATTGAATTTGCGTTTAATGGTAGCTTCTTTAATTCAAACTTATGGATGAATGTTGTGGAATGTTGTTAATGTTGTGAAATGTTGTTGTATTTGTGGGATATTGTTGTATCAATATCTATGGATCAACTTGCTACTAAGACTACTAGTTAGTTTAAGTACTTGATAAGTAATCTATAAATATTATTTATGGAATGTTGTTGTATCAATCTCTGTGGATTAAAGAATTATAAACTTCTCAAGTTATTAGTTTTGTTTAGTAATAAACTTCCCCAAGTTATAAGCTTTTAGTTCTTTTTTCGTTTATGCATATCATTTATTTTTCTAGCTTCATATCTTCATCAATACTAACTCATTTTATGCATATCACCACTTGATTTGATGCATCTTTAAACGATTTTTACATCTATTATCATAAAGTTAGTATTTTATTAACGTATCTTGACATTGAATTCCCTTCAAAATTACATAAAACTATGTTAAAACTTTGAAAGTCCATAACTTCGAGCATAGTGGTCTCAATTGCACAATTTTTTTTTATTCCATGTAACTTTACGAGATCTACCCCTTGGGCAGCTTGTCCAACCCCTCATCCCAAAAAATGCCGTTTTGGCTCCATAGTAAGTTCTCTCAATCTAGACAGAAAGCGAAGGAAAAAGCTCTATGTAACCTAGATAAACCGAAGCTCCCTTCAAGGAGCTGAAGAAATATACCCCTATTGAGCCTCCTCATTTTTTCTTAGTTAGTCCGCTCCGCTTCTTAACTTCCATGTCCTTAAACCTCTCCTCTTCTCTTCGGTCTTGCTATTTTGTAACCTAGATTCTTTGTGTCTTCCACTCTTTTCTTCTTTCCTTAGATAAATTCGTCTCAAATTCTTTGAGCCTCTCCCTATGGTCATCTAGAGGACTCAAAAATTCATATTAACCTGCCTTCAGACCAGATGAGAATTCACTATTACTTTGCATTTATAAGAGGCTCAAAGAATTTGAGGAGCATATTGAATTACACCGAAGGACCATGGAGTGATGTAAAGAATATTATGAAGAGACCTATTACTTTGAGAAGCGAGGCTAAAAATCCTATAAGTGTGTACACAAATTTCAGAGGTTCAATCTCCATTACAACTCTCCTGAAATACCTACTTTCATTGAATCCTCTTTTCTTGATTCATCCCTTTCATTCTAGCATATTAGACTTCCTGCTATTCTCAATGCGATTTGAATAGAACTCTATAAATTGGTTACACAATGTTTTTCATTAAAGTTTCATTATTTTGAAATAGTTTGAAACTACCACCTTGAAGTTCCTCTATGGTTCTAATTTTTGTATCTTCTTTCTTTTATATGTAGTAACAATGCAAGAACATAAAAAAAAAATGGATGTGGCGGTACCCATATGTGGCTATGGTCCATATTTCATTGTTTTAAAACATTTTTTGTAACTATTCATTTGGTCTTACTAGAGCCCATTCTTATAGGTTTGTCTCCTTTTTGTGAGCTTCTTTGGCCCATGTTTTTTTACATTATTGATACTTGAATTAGTAATTGTTTTCTATCATTATTTTTCATGGCTAGAACAATGAATTTTCTGTCATCTTTAACCTAGAAGACTACAAACTACAAAGGTATGTTTTGTTTACGTTGTGGAGTTCATTTATGTGACCTTGATATTATTCTTGTGTTCTTAACCTTCATTGAGTGATACATATAAACTTACAATCTTGATCATTATAAGGTAGAAGTAAACGATCGCGTAAGAGGGTTTGAAGGTAGAAAGCTAAACAACCCCTTAGGAAACTTAGACTACATTTGATTCATTCACCCTTTGATGTTGGTTATATATTTTATTTCACATGTACATTGCAATAGACTAAGTGTTAAAAGGAAATGAAGTTGTGGTAATAAAAAAAAGGTGATGTAGGGTAAGCGATATATATATCTTCTATTTAAAAAAAGTAGAGGATATCTCGATGCACAACATGATGTGTCGAAAGATCATTGAGAACTACCAACGATGTATATACAACATCACGAGTGGTCATCGGGAGTTCTCCATGATCTCCTGACGCATCATGTTGTGTGTCGAGAGATCCTTTCCCAACAAATTTTTTCCAACCCTAATCCCAATGAGCCTTTATGTTTTGGGAGATTCTTTTCTGATGCATTTTCGTACATCTCTCGGCACGTTTGTGCGTCAGAAGATCCCCCTCAAGTTTTTTTATCGTTCTAAATAGTTATAGTGGAAGCTTTCAAAGAAAACATTAAACTTTTGGATAGATAAGTTAGCTTTAGATTAGTTGATTCATAGCATTAATCTTTTAGATAGATAGGTTAACTTTAAAAATGTTTCACAGGACAAAGTTGCATTGTTAATGGCTATGAATTTTATGTGTTACAAGTGGGAAATACAATTGAAGCTCCATTTCCTTATATGGAAGGAATCCATGGATGGAGAACATTAGAAAATTGCCAATAATTGGAGGAAGTGGTTTGTTTAGGTTTGCAAGAGGGTATGCTAAACTTCATACAGTTGAGATTGATATTGCCAAAGGAATGCTATTGTTGAGTACAACATTCACGTATTCCATTACACCGATTCTATTGTGTTGTTTTAAGGTCAGCTTGTATTCATCTTCCAAGTGAAAAAGAAAACATATAAGAACATTTTTTAGTCAATTCAAATATGTATCTTTAAAGTTAGTTTATGGAAGAGATTTCTCTCATTTTTCAACAACCAAACTTAGTTTAGTTATAATGTATATTATTTTTAAAATTTAAGAAACGTTTCTCGAAAAAGAGCAAATTTTGAAAAATGACAAGAAAATTTTAATGTAGGTGTCTTGGGAGTAAAGAGGCGTATTTTACATATTATTTCAGTGAAAAACGACAACAAAATGCATTTGTTCTTACTTTTTATTCTTTTATTTATAATGCTTAATTTCTCTTATAGGGTTTTTTCAAAAATATAACAAACCAACAAAATATTTACATTTTATAAAACAATTTCAAAAACGAAAAAAGCTAGCCATATGCCCACAATGGAAAATACAAAAAAATGCCACAATCAACACGATATTAATTTTCCACTCGCGCACGTAATAAATTTGGTACAATTTAGATTTAGTACGCAATCGTTTAAATCTCAGGGCAACTTTGGTTAAGATTTAATAACCTAAAACCTTCTATTTTCGATTGAATTTTTTTCTTTATTCCATTCGTTGTGTTTTGTATTAATATTATATACAATCAACTTCCTCATTAAGTACAAGTTCAATCTCCTTCCAATCGACATTTAATAAACAAGGTTTTGTGAATCTCCTTATTGAATAAATGGTTTTAAATTACAATAAGGCTCTATTAGCCCATAATTTTGTTGTTAATTGAATGTTAAATAGGAAAATGTTATCTGGGGCAAGGGTTCGAAAAGAGGAATGAGTTACAAGTGAAACCCCAAAATTTCTTAAATCCTTGGAAATTGTTAAGATTAGTTAAGGACAAGAGAGAAGGAAAATGTAGGAAAAAAGAAGATAAAAATTCTTAGAAGAGGCATAAAGATTTTATGGTTAAGTCAAGTTAGATAAAATTTGGCTAAGTGACAAAGAAAGAAATGATAGGCGTTTTGGGGCTTGGTAGGCGGCCAAAGGAGTAGATAACTTCTATTGGCGTTTAGACAAGAATGGGAGGCATGCTTAAGATGTGGATGTGTGGTTGAGAAGGAGAAATAACCTCTATGTGTGCTTGGTGTTTTGGGTTTTTCTAGGTGAGATAGGTGTCTTGAGAGGTTAGCAAGAGTGTGTCACAAGGCAATTTGGCTTGGTGAAATGGCTTGTGAGGTTAGCTTGGGCGAGAAAGCATGCATGTGAAAAGACTTAAGAGGTTATTGATAGGCTACGCGATAAAGCAAGTTGGCGAGAAGCATGTCACACAAATTGACTTTAGTGGTTAGTAGAGTTAGCCGACCATGGCATGCAAGATGGTGTTAGAGGTTAGCATGCGACAAGACTACCAAAAAGGCTTACGTTGAAAGGTTAGCTATGCAAAATAACCTTAAAGGTTAACCATGTGATTAGGGTAATAACGTGGCTTGATTAAGACAATTGATTTAAGGAATAATCCAGATGTTTTAACCATGTTAACATGCATTTTGATGTGGAGGAGAAGTTTGAGGTGTAATTAGGAGCTTAAATGGTAAGTATAATCAAAGTTGAAGTGTCAACATATTTTCATGCAAACTTCATATAAATAGGCAACTTCAATAAAGGATTTCTCACAACTCACTTGAGAAATTTCCCTCAAATTAATCTTAAAAGTTCAGAAATTGTGTCTAGTTTGTTGAGGAGAGATGCTATTCCAGTTAGATGCGAGAAGATCTGTGTCTTGATTCAAACAAGGTGAGAAGGTTATTCTAGAAGGAAAACTAAGCAAGGTGCATTCCAAGAAGACTACCGAACTCATCGTTTGGATTTTTCTCTGACATTTTGAGGTATGAAAGTTATGACATTTTAAAGAAACTTTGTAGAAGGAATTTTTATCAAAATAGTTATGATTTTTCAAAGTCAGGTTGTATTCTGGACGAAAAATAAAGTTCTGGGCAGTAGGTCAGTGTCATGCATGCTAGGCGAGATGCGGGTGACATTTTGGTCATAAAGGTTATTTTTTGTTATTGGGAGGTTTTCAGTCAGTTAAGCAATAAGGAATGCGCTCAAGCTGCGCACATGACCTTATGTTGTAATTTAAGTTAGTGCGTAGGATGTGCGAGGAGGACAAGAGCACAAGGCATGCGATGGGCGTGTTTGATAGGTGGCAAGGATGCACGCGACATCCCTCATTGTGAGGTTAGCACGCGATGCGTGGTCTACCTAAGCAAGGTTAGCATGCGACAAGGCCCTAGGCCATGCGCGTGCGGCAAACCCTATCCCCCTATGTTAGTGATCTTCGTTGAGTTGTTTTTAGACTGTTTTGAGCAGTTATGATTTTTGGAGATTTTAAGAGAAATTTAGAATATTTTTATGTTCAATGGACTAAATAAGGAATAAATATAATTTTTTAAATCAAGGAGGCTTTAGAGGAATCACACGACCAAGACTTTATTAAAGTGCAATGAGTAACATCATGATTTCTAAAGTATTTATTAAACATGTTTTCAAGCTACACAAGAAATAGCTTGTGAAATGATTTACAAGGCATGATTTTCAAGTTATGATTTATGATAAATGTTTATAAATGGATGTTCAAGTTACACCATGTTTGAATGATTTCATGATCAAGGCCAAGGAAATTATTCAATGTTTTCAAATGTTTTCTCCATGCCCGAATATATCATGAGAGACCTATTATATACATGTGGTTAACTCTATACTAATGGTAGGATTGATGAACCTATAGTTAATGGACCATCGGGAATGGTATATTTTTATGACTTAAAGGAGGGAGATAGTTTTCCCAACAATTGTTCTGTCTTCAAACGAAGAGATAAGTACTGCTCGTGGCTATGGAACATTATCTTCGAAAAGCTATGCAAATGTTTCAAGTATCATGTTATGAAATGACAGTTACTGATAATTTGTATTTAAGCTTCGGTTTTATATTAAAACTGTTTATGAAAACCTGTTTTCTAAAATAATTGCTCACTAAGTCTTTTGACTTACCCTTTCCAAATATTTTCCCTCTTTCCATGCACAAATTGTGAATTTTTGCGTGTTGAACTTACTACTGCCAGACCAATCTAATTTTCAATCATGAAAGGAATAGAATTGTTTAAAAGTATTACTGTTTTATTAAAAGGTTATATTTCCATGTTTTATACATTTCACTTGGTATTTATAAAAAGAAATTTCAAATGAGTTACACTACAGTTTCAAAGTATTTCAAGTTTAAAGACTTTCATTGTTGAATGTTTTACGTTTTCATGTTAAGGGTCAGTTGAGTTGTTCCAGAGGTGAATGGCTTCATTGATATCACGTCACATCTTGGACCAAACAAGCAGGTGCTTGGGGTGGAGTGTGACATTACATAATATTCAAAATATTTACAAATATATAAATTCCACAATCATTCGAACCAATCTTTTGTAGTCCATCCCACATGTGTTATAGTGGCCACAGTGTCCTAGGCAGATTGGGCTTCAATGTTAAAATGCCACCACAGTGTAGGAGAGTTAGGACTATACATCTCATGTTGTCAAGTTCTTTCGTCACCTTTAGATCCAACGTCAAATCAATAAACGAATCTCATACTATGATTCATCCTTCGACCATGTCCAGCACTACCAAAATCCAATGACATCCCTCAATGTTGTAAGGCATGTAGATGCAGTTGACGTCCATCCATGCCTTGTCGTAGTCTGGTAATTTCTTTATCACGTATTTCAAGACAGTTGCATCTTTGACCCAAGTATACTCAATTTCAACTGAACGAGTGCCTCTCTTAATCTCCTTATACAATCTTGGGCTACACCTTAGAAAATTTTGCATAATAGGGTCAACTAAAACACACACTAATAATAAGTTATGACTAACAATTTAATCAAAAGAATTTGAACTTACTTCGATGGTACGATCGGTTGTAGTGAAGCTTTTCCTCATGTACAATGCATCGACATGGTTTTGTAATTTTTTTTAGTGAACAAGAACAATGTGTAGATCATCTACAAACAGTGAGTAACAACATGTTAATGACCAAGATAACTAATATAATGAAAAGCGTAGCAAATTTGAAATACATATGTCGTCATTCATGAATGTGATCGACGTTAGAAGATCCATGAACCACGAAAGTGCTTGTTCTATTTCGTGAATGCATTCTAATTAGGCTCTAAGTGTGCAACTAGAGTTGGCGACTAGGCTAGGATCATGTGATAAAAGGTGTAGACTCCTACCTATACGTTGCTCACTACAAAGATTCATTGTTACATACAAGTTTTTCTCTCTATTGCCCAAGCGTAAGAGAAGATAGAGGTTTCCTGGGTAAGCCAGAGTCAAACTCAGGGAATTAGTGATCCAAAGGGATTAATCATGCATTCTAAGATTGTACAGTATATGTACACTATAATTGATATGAACAGTATAATCTATTCTAAGTATTTACACTCTGTGCAATAAAGTAGCAAGATGGACATGGTGTTGAGATGTTATAGATTCTGAACTCATGTATATTGGTGATGGTGGTATAGGAATATCTAAATAATTAAGTGTAAAGTAAGGGTAGCCAATACGTCAAGGCGATACAAAGCATTTGCTAACTTCAAATTTAAGGCAAGCAACCTTTCGAATCTTTTGCCATACTTGCTCGCCTTTGGGGATCCAAATACTTGAAGTTACAAGATGATTTATGTCTAATCCTTTTGAATTAATTATACATAACCTATCTTATATTAAGGTGAGCGACCTCTTGGTGTCTTCGTTGCACACACTCGTATTTCTGATATGTATTTTAAGGATAAGTTCAGTTACAAGAATGTATTACTATATTCCTCTTGCCACCTGTTTAGCTAAATCCAGGTCATCATGTGTTAAGTGACTATTGTCAATACTTCATTCTTTCTATCGAATAGAATAAGATATTGATGACTACATTTAATTAACTTAACAAGACAAATAATGCAGATATCCAGTTTCTCAAACATTAATTACTTCTTACATCATTTACTCTTCTTTACTTAGACATTAGTAGTTATGACATATAAAAAAATGGGAGAATGGAAGTAGAAAGCAATTGTATTGAAACTTAAAATTGTAGGCCTTGCGGCCATGATGTTCAAATTACAAATACAATTATAAAATATACAAATGGAAGTACATAGAAATGTGTCAAGCCACAAAGTATGATTTCTCATACTCATCGGCTCGGCTTTTTGCCTATACACTGAGGGAAAGCAGAAGGGGTAATCTCTCAACTCTTTTCTAAGCTCTCACCTAAAACAAAGAAGGAAAAATGGAATTGGAAATGAGCTTGCTCTAATTCGCACATCGTTCTTGAAGATGTAGTCTTCTATTTATATTCGAGGATTGACATGACGTGTCACAGTCTGAGTTTTATTAATTCTCTAAAAAAGTTTCTTCACGTCGTAGACATCACATTCATCCTTTTTTGACATTAGCGCCAACTATTCACTAGTGGTATGGAACCCCTAGCTTTATTCTTCTAACCGCCTTGCTGGTCGTGTGCCTCCTTGCCTGACGTTTGTCACTTGGCTACTATTCTCTATTTAGTCTAAAATCCTACATTTAGACATAAAAAACGTGATAAATAGTCGTAAAGCTCTTTTGTAACTTATAATGTTAACTGAGTTATTTTATCTACTTAACTACGTGTTTTCTTCCTTTTTCTTACGTTTATACTTTATTATTCTATCTAAAAGACTATAATAACTCATTTTCTACATGTTTTAAAAAAGTACCCTCGAGCTTCTCATGGTCTTCCTCAACTCCCTTGCTCTTCTTAGGTCCGAAAGATATGCTGAAAACTATTTACCGAACTTAACATGGATCTTGCAAACAAGATTGTACGATCGGGTGCACCCTCTTCCTTTGTCCTTGTTCAATAACTGGACTCCATAATTTACTCGGTATCCCTCTCTTCTTTATCATCATTTCCTTTTGTACGACATTTGTAAAATTGGAAGGAGAGATGACCTTTACGTCCAAATCAATAGGCTAGACAATCAAGAATGAGCATACTATTAGTGTTATTACTAAAATCACCTTAAACTAATACAATTCACAATTCAATATACCTCTTCTTTCGGCTCCAGCAGAGCTTAGACAGGAGGTGGTAGGACATCCTCATGCTCCAAAGATATGTTGATCAGTATGATACCATCTCTGAGATTTTCATTGATGGATGTCCCGTCTTTGTCAACGTGTTGGTCATTAATGCCCAAAGAGGGAACATCCATGATACATTATCCCCTCTGTTTTCAACCTCTAATGCATTGAACAACGAACCTTTACCACCGCCATAACATTATTGAGAGTCAATTGCCTTGCCCTATTAACGAAGCAATAGATATGTCGATTACTCCTTAACTAAAATAAAAACAAGAAACATGGAAACTTAAACACAATCCTACCTTAACAAAGACCATCAAAAGCTCTTTAGTGGTTGATAACTCGACTGTAAAGGATGACTGCACTCGGTCTAAGAACTCATCCATTTGATCTAATCTAGCTTCCATGCACCATAGATGTTGGCTACAATCACACCTCCTTGGGATCTATTAGACTCAGTAGGCTGCTCCGTAGATGTCATGGGGCAACCATCGTCGCGAGAAGGAGAATAAGACTGTTAAACACGAGCAAAGGCAGGGCTATACTCGACATAAGGAGAAGTAAGAGGTGCTCGACATGAGTACATGTAGGGGATGCTCAACATGATGAGAACCAGAGGCAGATAGATCTTCCACATAATCTTTTGTCATCAAAATTTAAAAACTTCGATCTAGGTAAACATGCTTGTTGTCTGTCAGATCAATCTCCTCTATGCGTGCGAAACCCTATTGTCAACCCATCCACTTATGGACGACATTATTTCATAGTCTCAAACATACAAATGCAATGATATTATTAATACAAGCATATAACTATAGGGAAAAAACATAATAAGCATAGAATTACTAACCTAAAAGGCAAAGGAAAACCCATATAGGCTATAATGACTTTGACGACTTGTTATTCAAAGGTTTCCTCTTATGCAGGGCTACCTTTTCATTAAGTGCCCCTTTCAAGCTAGCAAGGGTCTTAACATATATCAACTCACCCTAGTTGTAGCTGATGGAGTCTTCCCAATCGTCAATGAGACCCAACATGGTCTAATCCATATGTTGCCTCCTTTCTCTATCCATCATCGTAAGCTCGATAAAATAGAATACAAATATTTTCATCATATCCTCGTTACTCTCAAACTAAAGATTTGGATAATCCTTGTCCAACTCTAACCCATTCATGTTTGTCCTATCGCCCAAATATAACCGCCTTAATCTAAGGGCTTTTTCTGTTTAAACTAAACCTTACGCCTCAGCTTATACCCCAACTCCATTATAATGTTAAAATTCTTCTTTCCAAAGAAGACCTTATTACCTAGTGATTTAGAACTAATTATGTCATCTTGTCGCTCTTTAACCTTCCTCGATAAGATGTACTATTGACACAGAGGTTCATTGAACACCAACTTGACATCCAAGAAATGTCTAAAGATAGGTTTTCTAAACATATAAAGTTGCCTAGGTATTAACTTCTTTTTTATGTTTGAGACGATCTTCGATAAATGTGAACAACACGTTAAGTTTGCAAGGAAGAAGTCGAAACTACGAATTTTGGCGACAAGAGGCATATGCAGAACAAAAAACACACATGACAGAAAAAATAAGTTTTCTGTTCTAAATCTTAGTGCCATCTCTAATCACTCTCGACCAAGAATAACATGAATTCATCGTGGTACTCAATCCAAGAGCACCGAGATGCCACAAGATAAGGGTTTTATATGCATTTGTGATGTATCTCAACCTAATCTCGAGTGAGATCGTCCCTAAGATTACCCCACAAATGCACGTGAAACGAAACAAATCTTGGGACTCAATAAACAAATCTTGGGGCAATTTCATCAATATCGATCAAGATTCTTCATCTACATGAGCCTAGATTGATGAAATTGTTGAGATTCACCAAATGAAACCACCTGCACTATCATAAATTCTAGTTTTATATGTAACTACAACGGAAAACCAACTACGTATTTTCCCATTCGCATCAGATTACACAAAAAAACACTATAACAGAACTTAATATCGATCCCTAAACTACGAAATTATTCAAAGTAAATCACTTTCACAAATTTAAGCTTGAGGATGACTTCTTGAAATTTGGACGCACAAAAATCAATCAAATCTCTTCAATTTTGGGAGTCAACACATTTTCTCTCGATCGAAATGAACATATGGTTTAGGGTTTAGGGTTTACAAATATCAAACGTTCGAACTTTCAAGGATATTTTGGTTATTTGAGAATACCCTTTATTTTGAAATTTAAAAACAAATCCAAAATCTTGGTGTTGAGTTCGGCTGAGATGAACCAAAAAATTATGTTAAAACGATTTTTTTAAATTTTGAAAAAAATCTAATTGACAGAAAAAAAAACAAATATACGAGTTTTTTTTAAAGTATGCTACTTTTGAAATATAAAAACTGTTACTTTTGCCAATTTTTCAATTTAAATATATGATCAAAGTTGAGCTATATACTTGTGAAGTTGGTGGCAAAACAATTAAAAGAAGAAGAAGAAGAAGATGGTTTCTACTACATACACTAATTAAGAACTAGTAGGTAGGTACAATATATATATATATATATATATATATATATATATATTTAAATTGATAAATTTGTTGAACAGTTTTTGTTTAATAAGTCCCAACTTCAATGATGATCTTTGCTTTGAGTAGAGAGAGATAAAAGGGGCAAGAAAACAAGAACAATCTCACTTTCTTTTCTTTTAATTTTCTTTTCTCTACCTTAATTCTCACTTTT
>JBBPDI010000005.1:12260752-12275960 GCA_037974545.1 Cucumis variabilis | reverse complement strand
GATGGAAATGAGTAATTGGGTTGGTGGATGACTGAGAAAGAAGACGAACTGAGGCGTGGCATTGTTTTCAGGCACTCGATTCTTCAACGGCCATTGCTTCTTTTTGCAGATGCAATTAAGAATAAAATAAATAATGAAAAGTGGCCAAAAATAAAATAAATAATTAATAATGGCCCATACAGGTTTCGAACCTGCGACCTTCGCGTTATTAGCACGACGCTCTAACCAACTGAGCTAATAGGCCATTGATGTTTATAGAGTGTTTATTTTAAAAATATAGAAAACAAATCTATGTTGCCAAAGTGAAAACCTTATCGTAGTATGATACTAGAGGTTTAGAGCCAAATGTATGATAAAGGAGCTGTAAAAAAGTTTTAATATAAGATCCCAGTGAGCCAAAAATGATTAGTATTCCTTTGGAATGAAAGACCTTTCTCCAAAGGAAGACCTTTCTCTTGGGTTTTGTGTCTTAAAAGCTCGTTGTTCTTTTTTAAATAAATAAATAAGATTCTAATGTGGATTACAACCCATCAAATCATATTCAACTTTCAATCTCAACCACACTTGGGAAAATGAAAAACTCATTGAACACTAAAGACATTCACGATGACCATCTTACTAACGAATAAGTCATCCCATTACAAACTCGCAAGCTAAAAAGACAACCTCTAATGAAGAAGTTTCCCAACATAACATGAATCTCATCTAATTAAAATCCCCTCAATTAGAGAGTTACAAAAATCCTAAAATAAATGCCTTTAATTTAAATATTTGGAAATCATATCCAATCAAAATATTATTTAAGCCCAAATCCAAAGTTATTTCAAGGCCAAAAAGTAATGCTAAAACTTTCTCAGCTAAATTATCCATGTTGCCATCACGAAAAAAAGCCATGACCTTCATCACTCTTCCTTGCAAGTCACGGAGAATAACACCTAATCCAATCCCATTATAAACCCAAATTTAGAAGCATCACATTTAGCTTATAATCCCCCTCTTTTGATGGCCTCCATCGAAACCCCTCACCCCTCATCATCAACCCACCATTACTCCTTTCGGCAACCATTATCGAACTGATCGAGAGAAAACTCTTCTTTGCCACTTTAAAAATAATCAATAGTTGCCAGCACACACTAGCTTCCCTCACCCTAACACCCATATTCAAGAGATTCTAGACTAAATCTCCCAACGCTCCATACAAAACAAGCCATCTCAACCTCCAACAACTTCGCTACCGAGCAACAAACATCCTAAATCAGCAAAAATCGCAACTCTACAGACACAAGGAAAGGAAGAATCAACTGCCATATTTTCTTTGCCTACTTACGTTTGGGAAAGGTATGCTCAAACTGTTATTCATCTCTCCCACGACACATATACCATTTAAAGTAGTTAGTAGGTAGGATATTGTTGAACAATTTCCACATTAAAAAAAAAAAAAACAAAGAACCTTCACTCTGTTTGAAATTTGAATTGTCCAAAATTTTTTCCACCACTATTCGGAAGCCCTACCCAAACTAGAGCTAGAGAAAATTATGTCAATGAACAAATTATAGGCGCTCTTTGTAGAAAACATACATTTATCATTGAAGTGCCATACTCATTGATCTAGTCTTGCAAATAGGAATAGATCATATGGTCATCACATCTTCCTCCCAAAACATATTTCTTACCCAAATAAAATAAAAATTCAAGTTATTATATGAAATCTTAAATAATATGTTGTTGGCATACAAGTGAATCATGTTCAACTTTAAAAGTCTATACGGATCTCTTATTCTAGATACATTAAGGATACAACCAACATTGTAATTCTTACAAACAATTTTCTACAAATTTTTCATATGAAGACATATAAGAGAGGTATCTTATACAAAAAATTTGAATAAAACCGAATTGCAAAATGATTAATCTCTCTTTGTAAATTTGTTAATTGAAGAGGTTAATATTTCATTAATTGAACTTAAACGATTAATATCTTGTTCCAAAAATAACTCTAAATTAAAATGTCTCACTATCATTAGTATAGTGGTACATTTTTTTGAAGTTTACTTGTAGTTAAAAAAGAACCAATTCTTTGAAGTTTAACTGTAGTTCAAAACGAACCAATTCAAAAACAAAATATAGATATTTTCATTTTTATTTTATAGATACTCTTATTTTCTCATCTTTCCAATTTTTACACGAAGTTTCTAAGCAACCAAAATAAAATATATATAAAAATAAAATCCCACCTAATTTCACAAAATTCCAAAATCAAAATTTCATTCCTAAAACATATCAAAATGATAATGTATTTAACAATTAATATCCATTCAACTATTAACGTAAAACAGAGAACGAAAATAAGGAAGTAAGATGATATTTTTGGCCTAAGTGTGCAATTTCTTTTCATTATTATCTGTATTCTTATTATAATCAATATATATACCTTATTGTAATGTACAATCTTATTTATTTTATTTTTTAATTTTTATATTGATGGAGAGAGAAAAAAAGAGGAAAATTACAAAAGTGAGACGATATTAATGAATTTCTATTATAGAATAATAAAAGTTTTTTTTTTTAACTTTTTTAGTTTAAAAGTTTTTTTTTACACAAAATACTAACAAAAATGTATTTTTTTAACACATATTCAAAGTTTAAGGGTATCTCATATTTTTTAAAGACACTTTTGGCACAGGGTGGAAATAAAAATTCAGGGGCATGTCTATATCGTACAATTTAACAATTCATTTACTCAATAAAACTTTTTGAGGTTATGAACGAAAATGGGTGATCCTAATTCACATTCAAAATGGCTCGTTTTAGTACTTGATAGGATATAAGCAAAATGTTGAAAAATATATTTAAATTCAGAGACTTTGTAAACTAATGACAAAAATAAAATAGGTATGAAATAATAAAAAAAAAAAATAGAGTTAAAGTTAAAACTATTGTAAAAAATGGGATGAGATTTGTTAGAAAAGTTGTGCACCTGATACATAACTTTCTTTAATCCAGTCACAACTTACGTGGCTGAAGATTGGACAAATGTTATAATCGGTCTTCAACCACATAGGTTGTAACTGGATTAAAGAAAATTGTATATTAGTACGACTTGGATATTTTGTTTAAAGTTTTCTTAATTATTTAATTGAAGTAATGCATGTTATTTTCTTATTTAAGACATATTAATGGTATGCTTATTCTTGTTTGGTAAGGGTGGACAAACAAGGACAAATGTATTGATTGTCTAATTGTCTTCAATATTTTTTAATAATGAAATCATAAATAGGAAAATGCAACCTCAATTGATTTTTTTCCTTTTGATTTTTTTCCTTTTTTTAAGCTTCCAAAGGTTGTTTTTCTAGCTCAAAATAGATTATTCCTATAATTTTTTTACTTTTTTCCTTAAGTTTCTAATATGACTATGATTTTGGTGGAAAGAAAATTGTAATTTCATATAGTTTTACATTGAAAATTCATATGAATTAAAAATTTTAATTGCAAACTAAACACGTGAAGGAATGAAATTTCCATAGCGAAAGCATAAGAGCATCGTGCAAATGAAATTCGATTTGAAAAACAATAAACAAAAGTAGAGAAAACAAAAGTAAAAACTAAACATGCTTCTAAGCAGGAAAGGGAAAAAAATCTAACCTTTATAGAATTTCTCAAGAACACTTATTTGTAGAATCTCCCAAGAACACCATGAAGTTTTCTTAATTATTATTCTTAAGGTGAAAATCACACAAAGAGTTGTAGGCTTATGTGATATTGATTTGGTGAAGGGAAAAGTTTTTCTAGAGATTTTGCAGAAGAGAGATCATGATTATATAAAGGGCAGAGGTAATTTGTATCTTAACCATTTTTAAAAAAGAGAGATGGAGAGAAAGTTATCAAATAACTCCCTTCCTCTCTCTTCACGTGGGAGTTATTCTATTAATTAAATATATATTAATTGAAATAAAATAAAATAAATATAAATTTCAATTATTTTATATCTCATATAATACAAACTTTATATTATATGACTTATAACCAATGGTTTAGTTCTCTCATGTGACTTATAGTTCTAATATGAATCAAATCTATATTACTTTTAACCTATAGTTCTAATATAATTATTATTATTTGAATCATATTCAAATATTAATTTCTCTCATAAAAACTTTATATTATAATGTATCAAATACATTCTAATAATTGTATTATATATAATTTATTCCCTTTAATCAATTTGAACAATTCAAATTAAACCAAAATAAATTTGATTCTCATTTATCCTCGTTGAGCTAACAAGTGGACTTTATGGACCTACAAATTGAAGCTTCAATGATATGAGATTGATTAATTAATCTTCATTCGTTAACTATCAGTCATTACACTAATTAAAGACTAACAGTTGCATCCTTCTTACTATAGATATATTTTTGTGTCCATTAGATATAACCAATCAACAATGCAATGACACTTCACAAGTTGCTTGTAAGTACAACTAGGTCACAAATTACCGTTTTGTCCCTATAGTTACATCTAACTCTTTAAGTACCATTGAATTCCCCTAATGAACAATAAGTTATAGTCTAACTAGAACTGAACTCTTTTTGGGCTAAGAAAGGATGTGGCGTCACATTGTTCAAGCCCTGGAATCAACCCTTAAGAGAGTAATTTCTCTACTTACTTTATCTATAGAGAGTGAGTGAATTTCTTCTTGTGTAGTTGTGTTCCCAACTCCCCAATCAGATGAAACCAAAAAATGGTAGGCATATTGAGTCACTCAAGATTCAGGTCAAGTCATTTACTTTATCTATAGGTCACTCTTACTCATGCAGTTCAAAGCGGATTGTCTTCATAGACAGGAGTTCACAACTCACTCAAGATTCAGGTCAAGTCACGTATGGTCATTCTGGTGAAATGTGGTTTCAACTAGTAACTGTGTGAATAAGAGAGACTATTCATTTTATGGTCCGATCTTATACAAACTCTTTTTATAAAATACCTCTACTTTAATGTCTCGACGTGAATGATTAGGATAAAAAATTTATAGCACTTTAAAATAATTGTAACAACTACAAAGCAAGTTGTATTCGTAGTGTCACCAGGATAAGACATCCAACCTTATCCATCTACTACATACCATTTAGGCTATCACTTAAACATGATCCACTTGTATGTCCCAACATACATGTTTAGGTTAGAGAAGATAATCTTGGATGTTAGTTTATTGGTTTTGCTGGTTAATGCAACTAAATGTCAAATAAAACAAAACACTTTATTTTATTAGATGAATAAAATGCTTGTATAATACAATTACAAACTACAAGACCACAATATTTAAGGCATCAACCCTAACAACATTATCTGGTTCTCCCTCTGCAACATCTTTGTTCTGTTATCCTCTATGTTGAATACATCTTCGATCCATATCTGCAACATTGAATCATCTTATCTATTGAATAATGATGCAATCAAACGTTATCTTTAATCGAATAATTATAAAGTTTGTATTCGAATACGTTATGAATTATGTAATGGACAATGATTAATCAAGATAGAATTTATCCCTCTTGTTATGGAGAGATATCTGTCGGCCCCTCAATTAAGCGTGACTGTGGAAGTGCATGGTCATGCTATAAATGAATTAATAAGGGTATTAATGTCATATTATTTCAGTATGCTTGTTGATCAAGAAAGCAATTGCATTAGATAAAGTGACTTTTTTCATGTCTTATCTTCAATTATAGATATTGCATGATAAAAAAAATTTAAAAAATAATTATATTAGTTTATGTTGGATCACTAACTTAATTTAATATGGGTAGTCTTAATGTCTTGCTAGAGACCAATTATGACTTATGAGCCATAAAATGAATTATAGGTCCATTGCCATATTAAATTAACCTAATGGGTCGCACACAAAAGAACTGGATTAAATTTGTCTTTGGACTAAGTAACTAATAAGGCCAATGAGAATTGGAAGCTTATTAGAAAACCTATGAACAAGACCTTAGGCGTTTTATGCACGATTTGTTTACACTCTAGGGTTAAAAGAAAATTTTTATGTTAATTCTGCTACGTTTAGCCCTAGTTTGTTTTCCAACAATTACTTTAAGATAAATGACAACTTTAAATTTAAAAGAAATTAAAGAGAAAAACTAATTCTTTATTAAATAGTTTAAAAAAAACGTATGTAATTCATGATTGTCAAAAAGCAAGAAAGTATTATGTAAACATAATCCTAATTTGGGCTCTATCTAAGTTTTAAAGAAAATAACATTTCTAATGAGGTCAAACAAAATAATTAAAGTCAAAATATTGGAAATATGAAAAAGTGAAAGTAAAACTAAATCCTGGCATGTCACGGGCCCATCTTGTCACTCTCCACCTTTACTTTATCTTTACCTTTGCCTGAAATATTAAACATAGAAAAGAGTTAGTATAAATGTCACATCCCGTCCAAATGTCACACAATGCAACCAAGTGAAGGGAGTGCCACTTAGTCATTCATCGCAGCTCTCTGATGCGTCAAATGTCTAGTAAGTGGAACGGCTTCATAAATTAAAATTTGAAAAATAGAAGACGGAACTAAAGGAAAACAGAACACTTCATTTGATGAACAACTATAAGGGTACATTTCATCATTGATACTCAAGTCCTCCAAAAGGAACAAAATACAAACTCGACATGACTCGAACTCTACTCGCCTAACCCTTACATGTTATGCGGAATGATAGTGGCCACTACCAAAATGATATGAGTACAAGGCACAAAAAGTGATCACGATTGCAAGTTCAAAGCTGGATGTCCTTCGCTACTTGGGAGAAAGGGAAAATGGGGGAATGAAAAAATATTTGAAAGGTTAGACGGAAACATCTAGTGAGTGGGTCCTTTTAGCAATCACTACTAAACAAATAAGGTTGTCAAAGGTCTTATAATTATATATAAGAAAATTTGCATTTCAACAGAGTAACTTATCATTTCATAGTTTATTATAATGTATGCCTTTCATCTATCGGATATTCATTTCACATAATTATTTTGCATATCCTATTCACATTCTTGTACCCCCTTCACCTCGACTCAAGCTTTTACCACACTATTTTATCAAGTTGTGGTTATTCAAAGTAAACTTAACGTATAGCAATCCATCAATTCCTTTACGCATTATGTGTCTTTCAATGTCAGATCACACAACAAGCAAAAGACATCTCATACCAGATCACATAGTAAGTATGATGCATCTTATTAAAGATCACATAACATGAATATGACATTCTATTTCAGATCACACAATAAGAATAGAGCATCTTACCCCCAATCACATAACAAGAGTAAGGCATCTTATCATCAAGGATACAAGGTTAACTTACTTCGAAACATAATGTTAACTCTCAACATTTAAACATAAGGTAATACAATGTTTAGAGAGTACGTTATTACCACATTTCTTTTTACTAGTAAACTCACTTACGTTGGTGGATGGGAAACATGCAGAAAATCATACGGTTCATGGATTTGAAAGAAGAAAGTAAAGTGCTAAATAAGATTGTGGAAACTCTTTCCTTTATTTGGAAATTTTCAGCAAGAGAACCAAACACTGTTACGGTCGACCAGTTTCCTAGTTTAGCTTTCTTGGCCAAAGTCTCCTTGCTTATTTCAGAATCTTGATCGGGATGAGCTCGTTCCTCGTCTCGAATCCTTGTCACTTTCCAGTTTTCTCTCTCTTAGCAAGATCAAGGTAAAAAGATAATCTCAAATGATTTAGACTCTCTATTTATAAATTTTTCAGGCAAGTTTTTCCATTATGAAATGATTTCTCTAACCAACAAAGGAAGATGGTTCAACCTGGAAATGCCACATGTCTCTGTCTATTGGGATTTATGTCCTAAAACTCGTAGATAGTAAATATAATTCATTGACTGTTATTTATTAATAAAATGATGTTATTATTATTTCACTAAGCATTATTGATTATATTATTATCATTGTCTTAATAACCTAAATTCAATAAACTAACATCCTAAGTTGTTTGATGAGTCTTGAATAGTATGTAGAGACATACATGGACCAATGTTTGAGATCAGCTTAAAGAGTCTATAATATAGGGATAAGGTTGGGTACCTTATCCTAGTAACACTATGTAGAAATGACTCACTTTGTATTTGATACAAACACAATTATCCAACGTGTTCGTGTAGGTGATATGCGAGTGAGGGTATTATATGGAATGCGTTTACATAAGACTGGACCGCAAAATAGTAGTCATTAGATGTAACTCAGTTAACTAGTTGGGTTTCTATTTTATTAGGATGACTTAGGTAACTTAGTCTTAATCTTGAGTGTCTTATGAACTCCTGTTCAAGAGGGATTATCCTTTGATTTGTATGAGTGAGAGTGGTCAGATTGTCGACTCAATCTATTTATCATTTTAGGGACAAGACTGAGTGAAGAGCTGGAAACATAATCACACAAGATGAAATTCACTTGTTCTCAACTTTAGGGTAAGTAGATGAGTGTTCCCTTAAATGGTGTCTCTAAAACTTGAACAAATGGCCCTTACCCTCTCTATGGCAATAGAGGGATTTCTTTTTATTGGTTAGATCATAAACAGGTACGTTGTTCATTAGAGGAGCATTGATATTTAAGGATTAAAAGTAACCTAGGGGTAAAATGGTAATTTGATCTAGGTGGTGTTACGAACACTTGTGAATGACTGACTTACTATTATTGGTAGATGCAATGACAGGCCATGAGATACTCAGTTTCATGGATGCTTACTCTGGGTATAATTAAATCAGAATGCATATTCTGGATCAAGAGAAAACCTTGTTTGTTACAAGTAAAGGAATCAATTGTTATATTGTGATGCTGTTTGGACTAAAACACGCTAGAGCCATTTAACAACGAATGCGAACAAGATGTTCGTTCACTTAATTGGCAAAAATGTAAAGTTTCCATAGATGACATGTTGAAGAAAAGAAAAAAGGCAAACCATCATGAGCAGAACCTTGTAGAAGCTTTCGACACATTACGAAACATAGGATGAAACTTAACTCCACCAAGTGTGCCTTCAGAGTAATTAACTTCAGGAAAGTTCCAAGAGTTCATGGTAAATCAACGTGGAATTGAGGCAAATCTTGAGAAAATTAAAGTAGTGCTAGAGTTACCAACGCAAAGATGAAGTATCTACAAAGCCTAAATAGAAGGGTTATTGCAGCCTTAAGCCACTTTATAAGCAGGATGACAGAAAAGTGTCTCCCTTTCTTTAAAGTCCTAAAAAAGAAGGCAAACTTTGAATGGAGAGAGGAGTGTGAGCAAACATTCAAACTACTAAAAGAGTACTTAAGTTCAGCTTCGCTCCTCTCCAAGTCTGTCCTGGGCGAGGGTATTTTCCTTTACCTAGTAGTGTTCAACATGACAATGAGTTTGGATATGATCAAGGAGGTCGAGGTCTATTAGAATCCAGTATACTACACTAGTAAGGTCATGTCGATGTTGAAATAAGGTACCCTCAAGTGGAGAAGTTAGCACATCCATTGGTAACCTTTGATCAAAGGTTACACCCATACTTCTAAGCGCACAAGGTGATTGTGCTCACCAACTTTCCACTAAGAAAAATACTTCAACGACTAGAAGCCTTAGGTTGGTTGATGAAATGGACAATATAACTCAGTAAACATAACATACACTTTCGCCCATGTATGTCTATCAAGGGACAAGTTATGGCTGATTAAGTGGTTGAATTGACTCCAAAAAAGTGGTGTGAGAACTCTTGTTTGCAAGAGATTTTTCTTTGATTTGTACAGGTGAGAGTGACTAGTTTGTCGACTTAATATGCATATCATTTTGGGAACAAAAATAAGTGGGGAGCTGAGAACATAATCACACAAGATGAAATTCATACATTCCGACTTTAAGGTAAGTAAATGAGTGTTCCCTTAAATAATGTCTTCGAAACATGAACAAAGGGTCCTACCCTCTTTATGGCATGAAAAGGGTTTATGTTTATTAATTGAATCATAAGTAGGTTGTTCATTAGATGAGCACTAGTATTTAAGGACTAGAAGTAATCATGGGTAAAATGGTAATTTGATCCAATTGGCGTTACAGACACTTGTGAAGGTCTAACTTACTATTATTGGTCTATATATGTGGCGCAGAAATATATCTATAGTGAAAAGAGTTCAGCTATGAGTCTTTAGTGGAGTGTACACATAATTAACGATTATTGATTAATGTGGTTAATGAGTATAGCCAATTAATCTCATATCGTTGTAGCTTTTGATTTGTAGGTCCATTAGATCCTCTTCCTAGCTCGTAAAGGGTAATGAGATTTATTTATATTGGTTGTAATTTGAAATGTTCAAATTTACTTTGAAAATTAGTATAATGTATGGTGATACATTATAATATAAAGTTTATATTTTAATTAAATTTTATTGTATAAATTTAATTTTAGATATGATTTAAAATTAATTTACGAGAGATAAATATTTGAATTAATTCAAATATTAATTTAATGTAAATTGGATTCATATTAAAACTATAGGTTAAAATTTAATGTATATATGATACACATTAAAACTATAGGCTATGAGAGAAATTTATTTATGATTCAAATTTGAATTAAATTAAATATAAGATATTTAATTTAGCAATTAATTAATTCTAGTTTATTTTAATTTTATTTAATTAAATTAATTAAATTAAAACTCTAAGATATGTGATAGATATTTATTAAATATGATTTAAATGAAATATTAATTAAATATGATTTATTTAATTAATTAGTTAATTTAATATTTTTTAAACGAATAAAATCTCATGCTCCTCTCCAACTTTCTCAATAAGAGGGAGTTATAAATACACACATTAAAAACTTAAGTCAATGTTGTTGCTCTCTGCAAAATAATTTCTCTCTAAACCTTTTTCCATCTCAATTGGTTCCCACAAATCAATCTCATTCTAGAGGATATGAAGGTCTCCGACAGAAATGTCCCAATTTGGAGTTTTTGTAGATTCAGAGGCGTCAAACTATGTAAGTTTTTTATTCTCTATATCTTTTAATTTAAAAGCATGCTAGCCTTTTAGAATTTTGTTTCTAAATATTGTCAATGTATTGGTATTTGGGGATTTCCAAGTTAAATTGAGAAATAATTCTGTAAAATCTTCCGCTGCCTAAGGCTTTTATCCCTCCATTGTCAACCTTATTCTGATCTTCGATTGGACAGTCGAGTCCCATCAATCGTCGACCTATTAACCTTTGCATCACGCCATTGTCCCTAGGTAAATTAGGTTATCTTGCCCATTTGATTGTTGTGCATCCTCTCCGCATATGGTCCTTCTGGCGTAATTTATTCGTAACTTGCATTTTACTAACATGAGTCTCTTCGCACATTATTCTCATTACAAAGCCTTCATCACGTTGGCTACATGCGATATGAGTCTTACAATAAACATATACTCAATAAGGACCCACTACTGGTCCCGTTAGGTATCTTTTAACTTTTCATTATGAGGTACCAAAAACTATCGTGTGTCTGATGGAATACACACAATCTAGTAATCCCATAGGAACATGCACTCTCTTCAGTCGGTGAACTTGAAGGAACACACATGATATCAAGTTGTAAGTAATTTCGTCGGGCCACTTATAAATATAGTATGATAGATCGATGGTCTCGTCAAACGTACATAATCATAAATCTATGGAAGGTGGTGATCCCGAGGGACACCGTACATGTAGGTACAAATCCTATTAGGCAAAGTTAATAGAAACCCCACAATTCAAGGTATGTAGCAAACATCATAACATGACATTAAATATCAATCAAAAGGTTTATACTTATGTAATAAATATATCATGCATAATCATTATATATCAGCCAACAACTACAACATCACATTATGCATTTTTTGTCACACCCCGTCCCACAGACCCGTTTGCTTGTCTCGCGAGATGCGGTGCGACTTGAGCATCCTCGACGTTGTTAAACGCCAAAGACACTCGTCTTAACTTCCTTAATTTAGCTTAATCGCTAAAACACTTAACTTAAGAAATATACTTTAGGCGATATAGAGCTTAACTCAGAAAAGATAAAACAAACTTTAACTTTTATTACCAACAAAAGTGTTTAGTACATGAATATACAGATAAGATACTTAGCCAAGAACAAACAATACACTTAAGCTTATAACAAAACACCTGACAACTCTTCACCTGGTAAGCCGAAACTTCCTTCTCCTTTTGGCCTTAACTCCTAAGTCCTGGAAGATAATTTTAAAGAATAAGTCTTAAGACTTTGTGATATTTTATGAAATCGTTTTCGCAATACTTTTTCATAAACATCATTTCGCAAACCACTTCAACAAAACAAGATAGCATATCAAATCATATATTTATGTCATTTCACATAACACATATTTTCACATAAATGAAACATCTCAAATAAACACATGTTAGTTAACAGTTATTCCTTTCATCAAGGATCCTGATTCATCCTCTACGCTAGGTCACATAACTTCACGTTTAGACTATTGAAATCATCAGCATCCTAGGATATACAGATTCGTTCTTGTTGCTCAGGCTACTAAGTTTTATACGCTCCTTTCAACGCCTAAGCCAACTTCACCATGTAGTCCCATACACCCCATAGTGACCTTGACTCTTTATTTGCACATAAAAGTTAGCATCATTTCAAGGAAACAACTAAAGGTTTGAAAACCATTTCATAGTATTGAAATCATGATCATCAAATAAAGCTTTAACATTATAAATCATGCTTGAAAACATATAAACTTTTTCATAGAAATATCTTTCGAATCACTTCTCATTTGAATTCATCTTTCAAATCAATAAAGAAAAATCATAATAAAGATTTTAACATGAAAGCTTTTAAGAGAATTATTCACAAAGCTTTTAAGAAGAAAAACACTCACAAACACTTTATTAAAAAACTTCTCTTCTCCTTCTTGCGGAACAACTTAACAACAACTCAACACTTTACTTTTCTTCTTCTTCTTGCAAGAATAATTCGGCAAACTTTAGCTCTTAACAAAATTTCAAAAGTATTAGTACTTACTTAATGACCCAAGTCCTCTATTTATAGAGATCTTAAACCAACTTAGTCATGCTTATACTCTTCTCAGTTCGCCAACTCCTGCTTCTTAATGGAGCACGTGTAAGCTTAAAATTTAATCTTAAGCATACTTAATTTAAACTCTACATGTGGCCCATTAAACAAACTTAAGAAATTTCTCCAAACTTTCCTTACTTCCTCTCCTCGCCAAACCTCATTCTGTGAAGAATCTTACTTGCCCAATCTTTCTCACGTAACATTCTTATAGTGTGGTTACCTTTTACTCCAAGAAATCTTCCTTGCGAACTAACTAACCTTTCCTTTCGCATAGAACTCTTATTGCGAACACTTAAACTTCAAGGCTTCCTCACAGACTTCTTAAGACAACTTCTTAGTTCATAACCTTTAATTTCCTATTTTCCTCGCAAAAACCTTCTTTGCAAAATATTTGATTCTTCACGCAAAGGCCATTCTAAAATGACAATCCTAAACACTTAGTCAAATGTTTGCCTCTTAACTCTTAACTTAGACACATGTTTCACATTTTTGCTTCCTGAATGCATAATAATAAATACATGCAAGTTCTTAAATTCATGTTCGAGGTCTAGTAGTAGAATCTCTTACCTAAGAGATTAACTAAAAATTAGCTCCCTAGCTGACACTAAAAAAATTTCAACTGAGTAGTTTCTAAACAGCAAGGAAAATTTTAATAACTTAATTAATAAAATTGATAATGGCTACATAAAAAAATTCTTCCAAAATAACTTATCCACAATTGGAGTTGAAACCAATTCAACCTTGATTAGGAAAATTTCCATGATTAGCCTTCCAAAATTTGCCAACTAAACCTTCAAGGAAAAATCCAACTTTATTCTAAAACTAATTTATATTAGACTAATATTTAATATTTGATGGGTATACCTAAACTCAATCAAAAACTCACCAAATGTGGCTAGAATATATTTAAAAAGGTTGAAAAGTGGCTTGGTGGCTCGACTAAGCAAAAGAGAAGGCATACATGGCTTGGCTAGGTAAAGGGGTTCGACTTCGTGGGTTATTGAGGGATGCGTTTGGCTAGGCATTGACTCGCAAATATGGATGGGTTGACTCAAACGAAAGAAGGCAGCTCAATCGCAAACTGAAAGCGAAAAAGACACAGCTCAGACGCGAGTTTTGGCGCTGACAACTAAATATGGCTCGAATTGAGACGGAAACGAAGAGACTTGCATAGAGAAGGCAGAGCGATGGAAAGCTTGCAAAAAATGAAGAGGAGGTTCAACTATCTTCGTCATTCTGCTCAAAGGTTGACGAGAGTAGAGAGATCGACGTGCAGGAAGACTCGACAACTTTGTCTGGGTGTGATCGAAGAACGATGAGGCACGACGATGAGGAAGAAAATGATGATTTGAGTTTTTTTTGGCATGCTACTCGAGGATATTTATTTAAAATAAAAATAATACTATTACTACTAATAAAATAAATATTATTTTTATTATTTAGTTTTTCAATTTCAAATAACTATAGAGGCATTTTTAAAAATAGCAAAATAAATTAAAATATTTACAAGTTATAGTAAAATTTTGGATTCTATCAATGATAGCTTTCTATTATAGATGTCCACGGGGCAGGGCGGGATCGGGTATGTCACTTCCCGTCCCCACTTCGCCCCTCTATTCCATTCCCCATCTCCACCAAATTTCCCATGGGGAACGGGGCGGGGAGTCCCCGCGGAAATTGGGTTCCCCACGGGGGAAAATTCCCCGTTTTATTTTTAAAAAGTTTTTTTTCTCGTTTTTTTTCTTCTAGTTTTTATCTCATTTTTAATTCCACATCTACTATGTATAATTCTTTTTAAAATTCATTTGTCATTCCACAAGTATATAGATTTTCAATGTTTTATTTTTAATAGAATATTATGAATTTTCTTCTTGAATACAATTAAAATGTCAATTTCTCATTGTTTATAAAAATAAATTCAACCATTAGAAGCATTTAGAAATAACATATTTATTTATTTATTATTAATTATCAATTAAATAATATATATATATATATATATATATATATATATATATTCGGGGCGGGCCAGGGGATCAGGGCAGGATCGGGGTCGGGGAATAAATTTTCCGTCCCCGGCTCCGGTT
>JBBPDI010000005.1:12232604-12251335 GCA_037974545.1 Cucumis variabilis | reverse complement strand
TGAGAGAAAGATCTAAAGAATCAAAGATAGAGATGCAAGAATTGTGAAGTTGGTGTACCAAGCTTTAAGAAAAAAAATTTCTGGTTGGAAAGCACACAAGGTTTCCTATCCACATCCAAAAATTCAAAGCTGCCTCAACTATATGATATATATATATATATATATATATATATCCCAAGCCTAAGCAATTGCAATATCATTCTTTGTAAAAAAGAAAAAATTCCATGGGTGGTTAACCTATGCATTTAATTGTGTGGTAATCTCATGCAAGTAAAGATCACAAACAAGCTTTGCAATGTTAGGGCAACTCCTACTCAAAAGATTTCGTAACAAAATTAAGTGTACATTCTTAAAATGTTGTGACTAAATTGTTCTTTTTTTTTTCTCCTGTTTAGTAGATCAAATTTAAACTTTAAATTTTCACTAGATATGGAGTGAGACCAAAATCTCATATTGGTTAAATAAGATGAAGATCAATGATATACTAGTAGAGACAACTATTTTTATTAATAATACTTGGTATTACATCACCTTTTAAAATCTTTTTACTATTATGAAAATAACATGTAATTATGAGATGAAAAGCATGTAAGAACAAATTATTAACTTTGACTTTAAGTAATGTCTAAGAAAAGATGTAAAAGAACAGTAATTGTCAAATTCAAGTGACTAACATATATTATATGCCTTATATTATATTAATTGTCAAATATTATCTACGAGTTAAGGATGCACATCACTTCTTACCTTAAGAACCAATCACATGAAGTTTCGATAAATGAATGATAAGGAATGGAAAAGAAAATGTTAATCCTTTTGCTTGGTACGTACCAAGCTTTCCTTTGTTCTGGGAGTCCTTCTACGAAGCATAGATATGGATATAGATATGTAGTACGAATACGATAGGATATGTCAATATGCTAATTTATAAAAAATTAAGATACTGATGCATTTGAAGATATTTCTTTCTTTAAAAAAATTAGGATATAGATAAATTTAATATAAAGATATCAAAGTTAATTTACTAATTCCACGAAAAATCATAAAATGTCAAATTAATGACAGTGATATGAAATAAAATTCAATAATCAAACATTAAAATTATGGAAGTACACTTAGAGAAGAAGAAAAATTGGAGGGAAAATTATGAAAATAAACGAAGAACTTTTTCTTTAAATTGTTAAAGATATTCAAAGCGGTTATATTTTACAAGACTTTTGTGGGGATTCAAATGTGATGATGACGATTAGATGATTCTAAAATTTTTGTCATTTTAGTTCTTGATGAGACAACGAACATTTAAAGTAAATTGTTTATTTTTGAGTTGGAAAATACTAGATGAGTTGCTTATATTTTTATTTCTTAGAAAGATTTTGCAAGAAAATAGATACGTCAAATTGTGTGTCAAATATGCCAAGATAAAAACAGATTCACCAAATCGAGCATCAGATGCATATCTGAAAAGTATCGATATCTGATATGTATGTGATACAGATTCTTTACCTCACGTGAAGTATCTATACTTCATAGGTTTTTTTTTTTTTTTTTCTCTTCCATTAGCTTATTAGAAACTGGGGGTGTTAGTCCAGTTTGCACATGTTGATCAACAGTAAATTTGCAAATAGACAATCTACACACAACAATGAGAATGAATTTAAGTACATGTAATGATATGCAACACTTGCCAAAACGTCTCTGATGACGGTATTGGTAAGAGACTTTTGGTCGTAACAAGAGTTCAAAAATCAACTTGCTCTCTTTAAAGACCCAATTCTAATTTGATATCTAAGGTTTTTCCTTTTTCTTCTAATAATAATGTTCTAAAAAATATGTAATCTCTTGATACTAAGTTGGAGGCTCAAGCCACATCAGTTTTATATTTTGTATATAACATATAAAAATTAAATTGAAAAAGTAATAAAAGATTTGATTTCGCTGGGTGATATCAACTCTCGATGGTCTAAGTTTAAGCTTAAACCCTATGTTTATTTTACCATTTTCATTTTCCAAAGAAAAGGAAAAAAAAGTTGTTAAACTAACTAATGCTCACAAGTGGCCTTTAAGCTTGAAGCATCAACTTCAACTTTTTAAATTTTAATGTTTCTTTTTCCTTCATTTTCAATTATTTTTAGTGTATACATTTTGATTTCATGTTTCAAAAGTTACTTTTATATTTATATTTAATAGTTTCTTTATTGTAAAATTTGTTTTTACTCATTTTTAAAAATAGTTTATAGAGCTGCTTAAGTAAAGCTTTTAGGTTTATAGGTTCAAATGTTGATTATTTTCTCCTCTCAGTCCATGTGAGGCGAAGATTTCCGATATAGTCATGAAATGAGCGGGGTGGAAGAAATTTCCCAACGGTCACTAAAACTACATTTTCCATTCTCCATTCTCCTCCTTGGCTTGCCCCTACCCCGTTCTCCATCCCGCTTTCTTACATTCTTTTTATTTAATAACATATCTTATTCTAAATATATATAAAATTGACTTTTAAGTTTTAAATTTTAAAATTTATTCTTTAATCACTAATATAATTAAGGGGAATTTACATGTGTTCAACGTTATATATCTAAGTTTCTCTACTTGAATCATCCTCTTTTCTTCAACTTCAACTTTTGCTTCGATTTTATTAATATCTGCTCGAGAGAATAAGTGTCGAAGACCTCATTAAACGTGCACATAAAGGATTTTGGAAACAAAATTCATTTTGTCATTCTACTCCTTCATCACTTGTGTCCTAATAGGCGACCAAGTGTGACTTTCAAGCATGCCTGATAGGTGACCAAGTGTGTGACTTTCAAGCATCAAGAGGTAGCTCGCCTTAAAGAAAAATGGAAATGTGATGTTTACAAGTAAAGAAACCTAAATATATAACATTGAACACATTCTTAGAATTTGTGTCCCGAAAGGCGAACAAGTGTAGTGTTTTAGGGACTAAGAGGGTTGCTCGCTTTAATTAGAAAATGACTAAACTATCTATATTGTATCTATATTGTATCAAGGCGTATTTTATAACTTAGATCGCATACAACACAAAGACTTTCCTGTATTATTCTTTGTAGCAAGTTAGTTCGCATTCCAAGATTTTTCCATTCCATTCCCTCTTCTACTGAGGCACTTAGTGTACATAATAGAATTTACTTTATCCAAGACCGTGAATATAAAATATTGTATAGAAACAAACTGCATGAAATTGACTTAGGCGTTATAGCTAGGTTTGATAAGAAATTCTCTATGTTTGACCCTGGCTTATCCTAAGAAACCTCTCACTTCACTTACACTTGGGCAAGTGAGAGGAAACTGGTACTAAATGCAGACTATTATTAGAAGTAGCAACGCGTAGGTATAGTTAATTAGCATCTTTTAACGCATAGTCATGTCTTATCGCATAGCTAAAGCTACATACTTAGAACACCAATGATAAATCTACAAATTAGGATAGGATAGGATGCATTTGTATAGTAACCAAAGCATGTTAGTCTTGTCTTTCAAGCACTCAACCTTCATGGTTGGATAATATCAAGCATCAGTTTAGCAAAAAAAAAAAAAAACATAAAATAGATAAGGAGTCACTCATAATTCCTTCAAAGGCCAATAAACTCATTCGTTCTTTTCTTGACCACAATAACTTCTTGTGACCAAAATTTGATTTTTTTAGAGATGAGTTCTTAGACTTGCTACACTTCTTGCATTTAAACTTGAATCTCAACGCCTAGTCTTCAATCTCCTTGCTTGTTTGTCCCTTGAAGTTGCTGCTTACTCATAAAAATCTATATTCCATTTTTCAATTTAATAACCTAAAATCTAAAAGTTAAATTGGAAAAAATCCTTCTACAACATTGTTCAAGATTTTCTTGAATAGCTTACCTTAACATTTTAGAGTCATATATGTGAGATTTATGTCCTAAAACTCGTAGATTGTAAATAATCCATTGACCATTATTAATAAAATGTTATTACTGGAATAATTATTATTGATTATATTATTAGTTTTGTCTTAATAACCCAAATCCAATAAACTAAAATCCTAAGTTGTTTAATGAAACTTGAATAGCATGTAGAGACATACAGGAATCAATGTTCGAAATCAGTTTAAAGGATCTATAATATAAGGATAAGACTGGGTACCTTATTCTAGTAACAATATGGATACGACTCACTTTGTATTTAATATAAATGCAATGATCCAATGCATTCGTGTAGTTGACATACGAGTGAGGGTATTCTATACAATGAGTTTGCATAAGACCAGACCGCGAAACAATAACCACTAGATGTAACTCCGTTAACTAGTTAGGTTTCTATTTTATTAGGATGACCTAGGTAACTTAGTCTTAATCCTGAGTATATTATAAACTCCTGTTCATGAGGGATTGTCCTTTGATTTTTACGGGTGAGAGTGGCCAGATCACCAACTCAATAAGCTTATCATTTTGAGGACGAGACCGAGTAAGAAGCCGGAAACATAATTACACAATATGGAATTCACTCATTTCCTATCAGAACTTGAACAAAGGGTCCTTACCCTCTCTATGGCACGAAAGGGATTTCTGTTTATTGGTAGGACTATAAATAGGTTGTTCATTAGAGGAGCACTGGTATTTAAGGATTATAGGTAACTCAGGGTAAAACGGTAAATTGACTCACCTGGTAATGCTACGAACACTTGTGAAGACTAACTTACTATTATTGGTCTATATCCATGGACATAGAAATATATCTACAGTGAGAAGAGTTTAACTGTGAGTTCTTAGTGGTTAATAGAATCTCATGATTCTCTCTTACTCCTTTTCCTATTTCAAGAAGGAAAGAGAGTTATAAATATTAAGAAGAAAACCGTTTTCTTTAACGAAAAAAACAAGAAAAAGAAGCAAAGAGAAAATAGTTTCTCTCAATTATCTCTAAACTTTTTCCCATCCCTATTGGTTCTCACAAATCAATCTTATCCTAGAGGATAGAAAAGCCTCCGATGGACGGTGTCTTAATTTGGAGAATTACTTAATAGATTCAGAGACATAAACAAGTAAGTTTTCTTTAATCTATAAAACTAGTTTCTTAATTATTTTTGCCAATGTACTGGTATTTTGAGATTTCCAAATTAAATTGAGTAATGGTTCTGTAAAATCTTCTACTACCGTAGGGCTTTTATCCCTTCAATGTCTTCTTTAGATCTCAAGATATGTGTGAATCTCTTACGCTGGCTCGATTGAATCTGAAATCTACATTGGCTTGAGTTTCTTCACAATTTCACAAACTTCTTCACATATCTTCTCCTGGCAGCTTTAGGTCAAAAAGTAGACTTAATAAGGTAGAATTAATATGCGTTGAGTGTCTAGGAGGTCATGTCCAAGATCACTTATATTTTACCCAAGTGGTTTGTAAATGTCACGCCCTGTCCTAAGATCACTCCATGCAACCATGTGGAGGCATGAGTACCTTAGACACTCAACGCGCATCTCTCTACGAGATAACACGTTGAACACCTAGTAAGCGGATTAATCACAACAATCAATCTTAACACGTGATAAGAAATCATTTTGGAAATAACGAATACTTCATTGATATTTAACAAAAGAGTATATTTTGGTAGGTACAAAAGAGTTTTCAAAAGTAAAATATAGTACAACTCTCCAAAAACATCAATATGATCTTCTCTCCTAGCTCTACATGCTATGCGAGCTTACTGTGGTTACTAACAAGATGATGCGATTCGTTTATGGCACGATAGGCTATCAAGAAGGCAAGTCAAACACTGAATGTCCTTTGCTACCTGAGAGTGGGGGAAGAAATAAAATAAACATTTGAAAGATTAGAAAAAAGAGTCTAGTGAATGAGGTTTTCATCAACACATTTAATAAAAAAGTTCTCGCCATAATGTGTTCGATTTCTTTTTACAATACCATGCGATATAAGTAAGCATGCGTTTGAAATAAAAATATGAGTTCAAATCAAGATCATTGTATTACGTTAGATGATTTACACACTCAAACCTGATAAGCAAAACTTATAAATCTCATAGAAACCATTTTCTTGCAAATCAGTGCTTCCTAAATCATAACGCATAGAAAAGCACTTTGTACAACACGTTTAATATATCATAACATAGGATCATTCTGCATTTTAATTCCATCTTTTTTATTTTCCTCAACTCAAGCGTTTACCACACTCTTTTGGTGAGTTGTGGCTGTGCAGAGTAATCTCAACGAGTCAACATAATTTTCAATCAATTCCATTACGCATAACACGTCTTTCAATGTTAGAACACACAAGTATGAGACATCTTATTCCAGAATACACAGAAAGCTAAGAATAGGACATTGTCCCACACCAGAACACAAAGCAAGTGTGAGATATCTCATTGTATAGGGTACCAAAGATCATTTCACAATAACCATTCAATTTTCATTTTCAAATCCAATTCATTTATAAACCAAATCCATTTTAAGAATTTGAGAAACATAAGAGAAATCATTGAATCTTAAGAAATTCAAGGTAAATGTATAAGAGTTCAAATACAGTGGAAACTCATTTAGTTTGAAAATGTTTTAAGGAGAAACTACCCACAATAAGAGTTGACCTCCTTATTGAGCTCTTAGCCAAGAATTTTCTTGCCGAATCTGAATTTCATGGTAGCTAGCTCCCAAATTTCCTTGCAATTCTTTCTTAAGGTAAATACAAGGTAGAAAGCATTTGTCAAATTACCAAGCTTCTCCTATTTATAAACCTTTGATAAAGCTTCCCATGTCAGAATGATAGCAGTGGTTGCAACATAAATAATATGTCATCAATCTCTTTTTAATGATTTGGGTATTTGTTTTTAAAAAAACTCCCTATTTTTGTAGTGTAATAATTTAAGTGACAATTCATGTAAGTGCCAATCATATCTTTTAAGACAGAACACGTTAAACTTAGAAATATTTCAATGTTGGTGTATTGCTGGGGTTGTGGGAGTTTTCTTCCCAGTCTTTGATATATGTTATAAAGCAATATATATAGAAGCAAATGGTTTATCTCACACTTTGCGCCCTCTTATTCTCCCTTTTTTTGCAATTTTTTTGCTACTTCTCCCTCATTTTTAATTTAACTTTTAAAATTTTCTATGAGAAATCATAAAAAATAGTAAATTTTGTTACAATATTTTGTCAAACGATTCTTTTCCTATATTTTAGGAATCTTGGTATATCTTGTGAGAATTTTGGTATATCTTAAGGAGCAAGCAATATCTAGAAGATTTCATATTTATTAAATTACGTATATATGTGGGTGCTTTTTTTTTTCTTCTGCTGCTTGCGCGTGCATGAAGAAAGGAAAAATTGCTGATATTATTAAGAATTCTGCTACGCCATTTTTTCGTGGTTTTAAAAAAGACATTTAAGTGCGATAAGGATTATGAATGAAGATCTAGAAATTGAGGAGTCAATTTATTGATTTAGGGAGAGCCAGAATTTATCTTCTAAGAGATTCATCATCACCGTCAGGGGGAGCCTGCAGTTATGTCTTTCAGTTGTAAAGATAACATAACTATTGTAGCTTTCGTGTTTAAGTTACAAACTCATGAATCTTAATAGTAATCCTTATATCAGCAAAGAAGCTCTCCAAATATAGGTCGTATTTGCCAAACTGGATTGCCAAAGTCTTTCTGTGTTATCTGTTAATTATCTACTTTTGCTATTTCTGCAGCCTATAACTTTAGATATAGCTAAAGACGTTCTGTTTGATCATAAGGATAAAGGGAAAAGTATAGGCTTTCAATCTTTACATAAGGATGATGCTGGTGAAAAATGTAAGTCATCAAATGATCAAGTAAATGAGTCAATTGCAATGTTGACCAAACAGTTCTCGAATGTTATTAGGAAATTTAAAACTCCTAATAACTATGGGCAAAATAGTCCTGAAAACAATCAGTTTAGAAGAAAAGACCCTGATCGACAAAATAACGGAGACACAAGAAGTTTTAAATGTAGAGAATGCGGAGGTCATGGACATTATCAAGTTGAGTTTCCAACGTATTTGAGAAGACAAGAAAATTTTTTGTGCCACTTTATCTGATGAGGAATCTGATGATTATGAAGAAGAAGAAGAATACATTAACGCATTTATAAGTTCAATCTCTAAAGATGAGTCTGTATCTAAGAACGAAGAACTTGATAATCAACTAAATGGAAATATTTCTTATAATAAATTACAACAAGCATGAAAAGAAGACTTCTATGTTTGCACTGTTTAGAAAGAAAAGATTCCAGAATTAATGGTAGAAAATGAAAGATTGTTAACAGTCATATCAAATCTAAAGCAAAAATTAAAGGAAGCTCAAGCCAAATATGACCAATTGTCAAAATTTGTAAAAATGTTGAACTCTGGAACTGAACACTTACATCAAATCCTATCTTTAGGAACAACTGATTTCACTAAGAAAGGACTTGTTTATAATGTTGAAACCATGTCAGGTACACAAAATAATAAAACTATTTCCGTTCCAGTGCAAAAGAAAGTTGGAGGAAGTAATTCAGGTTCACTTACATGGCCAAAAGTTTCAAATAACTCTTTAAAGGTATGGACATGTCATTTTTATGGAGTAGGGCATATTAGACCATTTTGTTTCAAAATAAGAAGTTATAATGTCTACAATCAAGTAATGATAAACACATCAAGATTGCATAATCCAAGAAAAATGATAAAATACAGGAAGAAATTATGGAGAGTTAAGCAGATATCTGAGTAGAGTAATATAGCATTCACTTCAATTCAAGTATTAAATGATGACTGGTTCTTTGACAGCGGTTGTTCAAGACATATGATAGAAAATCTGTCTTATTCTTCAAACTTAATTGAATGTGCATCATGGTATGTAACTTTTGGTGATGGAGTAAAAGGTATGATTTTAGCAAAAGGAAACATAAATGGAAAACGTCTACCTCGTCTTGATGATGTAAGATATGTTGCACAGCTAATCTTATTAGTATCAGTCAACTATGTGATCAAGAGTATGCAGTAAATTTTTGCAAAGAAAATTATAGTGTCATAAATGGGAGTAATGTTGAGATCATGAGAGGTGCAATATAGCCTGATAATTGCTATCATTGGTGTTCAAATCGAACTGATATCTGTCACTTATCAAAAGAGGAACAGAAACAACAGTGGCATAAGAAGCTTGGTCATATGAGTCTAGACACAATTGGCAAAGCCTTGAAACATGATGCTACATTGGGTTTGCCAAATTTGAATGTAAATAACAGACTATTCTGTGAAGACTGTCAACGAGGAAAATAGATTAGAGTATCTCATAAATCTGTCAATGAGTGTTATACATGAAAAGTTCTTGAATTACTTCATATGGATCTGTTGGGTCCGATGCATACTGAAAGTCTTGGCAGAAAGAAGTATGTATTTATGTGTGTGGATGATTATTCACAATTCACTTGGATAAGGTTCCTCCAAAACAAATTCGAGACTCCTAAGAGATGTATTGTTCTATGCAAAAATCTACAACGAGAGCAAGGGGTGAATATTTGGAGAATTCGAAGTGTAACGATCCAACTTTTTGAAAGATGACTGTGGTCATTACTTTAATAGAAAAACACTTCTTTAAACATAAATCTTTATAAAACCATCACAGTTAAATAACATCAAAGAAAACTTTTATTCGGGCCCTGTTTCAATCAACCAAAAGTTTAAAAATACAGTTCGTAACTCAAAAATCTATAACTCTGGTAAGTCACAAAAATCTACTAAACAGTCTCATGTTCTAAAGAAAACATCAAATCATAAGCGGAAGCATTTTTAGACGACAATCCCTATGGCAGTCACGTCTCCTTCTTGCCTCTCACCGGCCTGCCTCTTTTGTTATCTTTGCCTGAAAAGTTAAACATAAAAGGATGAGTTCAACATACTCAGTAAGAGACCACTACTGGTCTTGTTAGGGCAAAAATAAATTATTAGTTCTCTAATGGTGTACCTTGCACAGTCACAGTCTTGTGATCCCGTAGGATACACATAATCAGCCTAGTGTTCCCGAAGGATACACATATCAGTCTAGTACTCCCGAAGGATGCACATATCAGTCTAGTATTCTGCAGAAACACATATCAGTCAAATAATCCCGTAGGATACAAAAAAAGTGGTGATCCCGTAGGACACCTGCAAGGTATTACCCAATAGGACAACTAATAATTTTCCCCTCAGTCCGATCTTTCATCTTAACAGTCTTTCTCAGTACAGTCAAACATTTTCATCACATAACACTTCTCATAACTCAATTCTAATTTAACTCAAGGCTAGTCAGAACTTATCAGTATATCAGTCAACAATTAATAATCACACATTACTCTTAGTCTACAAGTGTAAAACCATACAGTCTCCTTAGTTTAAATGAACCCAACAATAACAATATAACATGCAATCATTCTAATCAAAGAGAAACCCATCATTTCAATTCCATCCCTTATCAAAAACATCAACGAGTTACAATAAATCAACATCCGTATGAGAAATATATATACATAATCTAATCAGTCACTAAAAGCACGCAAACCCAGTCTACACCAATCCATACATAAATACCAATACCTTCAAGCACTTAGATCACATCCAATCGTACATAGTTATGTGCATTTTTCTTAATCGAACATAACATAAAATACCTTAAGTTTACATCCATAAATATATCACAACCATCATCACAATCAAGCTATAAGTGAGTCCAGTAGAAAGTCCCTTACCTCACGTTACTCTAAGCACCTTAATCGAACTAGCGCCCTCGAAAACGAACCTAAACATATGTAAATAGCAATCCGATCACTTTCACAACCAATTCCATCCACTCTATTTATTCTTTATACAGCTTTTACAACTTACCCAAAAATCTGAAGAGTTGAACCCAACCCCACTCGTTGATATCCAAGGGATTTAGGTGAGTTCCCGATTTGTACCTTCAAGAAATAATTTCAACCAACCTACAACCCGATACTTCTTGTGGCAAGGCAGAAATCGCAACTTAGTACAAGTAAAAGCGACGCGTGTAAAGATCAAGTCTAATTAATAACAAAGCAAACCTCAGTTTACAACTCTTGACTAGTTAGAGAGGGGTTGTACGACGACACTTCCACAGACACAGCAGCGGACAGAGAACACACACGGCGACGCTTCATCAGTTGGACGCGGATGGAGGAATGGCGGCAGAATACAGCGGTGCAGAACGATGGGTAGAGGGTTACGCACGGAGGCCAAAACGGTTGGGTTTTCGCGAACAGAAATCGGCAGAGGAGATCCACAGCGGTGGTGGCTGGGTCTTCGTCATCGACTGACAATGGGTGCGGCGGCGCAACGAACAAAAAAGAGAAAGATGATTCAAGATGGCGGCCGACGGTGTGCTAGGCGTGAGGGAGAAGAAGAAAATTTCAGGGGGGTGTTGGTTGTGCGAGGAGGTAGAAGAGAAATAAAATTTCTCTCTTTTTCTCTTTTCATTTATTTAATAATATAATAATATAATAATAATAATTAATAATAATATATTATTATTATTATTATTATTATTACCTTTCCAAAAAAAAAATTTCCACAACTTCTATTCTTTTTCATTCAATAAATTTCCTTCTAAGCCAAAAGCAATAAAAAAAAATACACCCATCAACATTTAAAATCCTAAAATTGAGGCAATTTGATTAAAATTGATTACCTTAGAGTTCAGGGTGTTACACGAAGTGATCACGGAAAGGAGTTTGAGAATGAAGAATTTAATTCCTTTTGTGAAATTGAAGGTATTCGACATGATACTCGACTCCCCTCACTCCACAACATAATGAGGTGGTAGAAAGAAATGGCCAGAGTGATGCTTCATGCCAAGAATATCCCATTACAATTCTGAGTTGAGACTATGCACACAGCTTGTCATATTCACAATAGAGTGACAATCATGACTGGCATGACGACAACACTATATGAAATATGGAAAGGAAAGAAGCCTAATGTTAAGTATTTTCATATTTTTGGTAGTGTATGTTATATCCTTGCAGATAGGGAGTATCACACAAAAATTCGTGCTAAATCTGATAAAGGACTATTCTTGGGCTATTCTCCAAACAGTCGAGCATTTTGGGTGTTCAACATTAGAACTTAGTCAGTCTTGGAGACTGTCAATATTGTGGTTATGATGATGAAAGAATGTCTCCTAAAATTTGAGAGAGTGATAATGATGTATTCTCCTTACATATTGACAAAGTTGCTAACCGGTCATCATAGGGTGATAGCTCAACATCAGAGAGTCTGAACATTCCTGATACAGGTAAGAGCATTGTGTCTGATCCAAGTATTACTATCGACGACTCTGAATGTACTACACCTGTTCTACAATTCGAACCTTCCACTCATGTGGTCAAGAATCATCCTAAAACCATATTATTGGAGATCTTCACAGTGGTATCACCACCAGAAAGAAGGATCGTTTAGATTATGCCAAATTAATTGCAAATCTGTGTTATACATCACCTATAGAACCTGTTTCAGTTTTTGAGGCTCTTTTAGATGAGTTATGGATTGCAGCCATACAAGACAAACTCCTTCAGTGTCAAAGGAATGATGTTTAGTCCTTGGTGCCTAAACCAGATAATGTTAATGTTATTGGCACTAAATAGATTTTTAAAAACAAGACAGATGAACAAGGATGTGTCACTTGCAACAAGGCTCGTTTAGTCGCTCAAGGTTATGCTCAAGTTGAAGGAGTGGATTTTGATGAGACATTTGCTCTAATAGCTAGACTAGAAGCTATTTTTCTGTTGCTTAGCACCACATGTCTTTAGAAAATCAAGTTGTTCTATATGGATGTTAAAAGTGCATTTTTAAATGGATACTTATCTGAAGAAGTTTATGTTGCTCAACCTAATGGGTTTATCGATTATGAGTTTCTTCATCATGTTTGCAAACTTGATAAGGCATTGTATGGTCTTAAACAGGTACCTAGAGCTTGGTATGAACGGTTGACTGTGTTCTTATGTCAACAAGGATATGTTCGTGGAGGAACTGATAAAACATTGTTTATTCATCGATGGGAGTCGGACATCATTGTGGCTTAAATTTATGTTGATGATATAATTTTTAGTGGTTTTTCGGATGCTAACGTGAGTAGCTTTGTTTATATTATGCAGTTTGAATTCGAAATGAGCATGGTAGGGGAATCATCATTTTTTCTTGTCTTACAAATCAAGCAAGGTCATAATGGAATCTCTTTATTACAGGAAAAATATGCAAAAAAAAATTGGTGAAGAAGTTTGGTCTAGAGACCTCTCAGTCCAAAAGAACTCTAGTGGCTACACATATCAAATTAACTAAAGACAGTGAGGCCATGTCTGTTGATCACACTGTTTACCGGAGTATGATTGGTAGTCTACTTTATTTAACAACGAATCAACTTGATATAGCTTATGCTATGAATGTTTGTGCTCGTTATCAATCAGATCCTCGTGCTTCACATCTTCTGGTAGCTAAAAGAATCTTGAAATATGTCAATGAAACAACGAACTTTGGGCTTCATTATACTTATGATACTACTTGTTCTCTTGTGGGATATTGTGATGCAGATTGAGCAGAAAGTTTACGTTAGGTTATAAAAATGTTAGAAACAATGAACTTTAGGCTTCATTATACTTATGATACTACTTCTTCTCTTGTGGGATATTGTGATGCAGATTGGGCAGGTTATACAAATGTTAGAAAGTTTACGTTAGGTGGTTGTTTCTTCTTAGGGAACAACTTAGTTTCCTGGTTCAACAAGAAACAAATTTCTGTCTCTCTATCTACAGCAGAGGCAGAATAAATTGTTGATAGTAGTGCATGTTAACAACTTGTTTGGATGAAACAAATGTTGGGTGGATATGGGTTTTCACAGGATACTATGATTCTTTACTGTGATAGTATGAGTGCTATAGAGATTTCTAAGAATCCGGTTTAACACAGTCGGACGAAGCATATTGATATTCGTCATCATTTTATACGGACTCTTGTTAAAGATAAAACTATTGCTTTTACTCATGTCCGATTAGGTCTTCAATTGGCTGATATTTTTACAAAATCCCTTGATGCTTCTTCTTTTGAGCATATACAAGCTGAGTTGAGTGTGTGCTCTATTTAAGTTCTTGACTAATTAAATTAAATTGTCAGGCCCAGTAGTTTCGACCCATGGGTATGGTGGTCCTCAATTTTAAACTTTTATGGTTTTGACGTGTTTTTCGTTTGGCACTTCATTTTACACACTTCTGATCCTTTCATCTTCATGAACCATAGTTGTTTCAAGAACTGCCTATCTTCTTACATCTCCGCAGTTCATGAATGCTTCTCTGACTGGGTGTGTTGGTTCTGTAAAATGGTTCATACTCGTCGAGCGTGCTATCCTAACTCCTCTGTAAACTCTGAGGATCCTGGTGTTCTTATCAACATGCATGGAGTTCTCATGAGAGGGAAACAAATCAAAAGCATGCAGGCTCCTCGTTCGTATGTGCGTCTTGTTGATCGTGGTAAGTTTCCTTACCTGTCACTTTGGATAGCTCTGATTCTGTTCATTCTACATGCCCTAATCGATCCTACGTTTTGTCAGCTTTGGAGCCTGATTCTGATTCGCGTGATGATGCTCCATATCTGATGTTCTCGAGAAGAAATTGCTACCTCAATCCAAAATGTCTGATGTGAAGCATCCAGCATCAGGTCCAACTATGTCCAGAGAGCAAGGTCCTACGCGTATGTTGACTCCATCGTCCAGCTCTACAACTCATTCCTTGGACTCCTCTAGTTCACCAAGTCAGGGTGTTCTACACTCCGCCCATAATTCAGTTCCTGAAATTGAGGTTACTGATCTGTTTTCTGAGGTTTCTCCTTTTATCGATCCTTCGGCTTTCGTATGGGAATCTCCGACGTCTGCTTCCACTCATATATCTAGTTCTTCTCCTACCCTTGAGCAGTGTGACAAGCAATATAAATCACATTCTATGGGTCCTTGAGGTGTTACCACCAAGACAGGTCGGAAGCGGCTACCTCAAAATATACCTTCTGTTCCTATTGATGGCATTTTCTTCCATCATGAAGAAAATGCTCAAAGATGGAAGTATGTGGTTCAACGTCGTCTCGTTGATGAAGTAAATGTCTCTGATAAACATCAATCTTGTAGTAGTATTATGTCTCTCATTGATGCTACTGATCTGACCCAAACAATTATGAATGTGGAAGATTTCTATCCCAAACTTATTCAAAAATTTATTACGAACTTGCCTTCTGAGTTTGATGATCCTAGTAGTGCTAACTACCAGACGGTCCATATCTGTGGGTCTCGCTTTGTCATCTCAACTTTGATGATTAATTCATTTTTTGGTATTGCTGCCTCTGATCGTTCTTTTTTGCCAACTCCGTTAAATGATGACTTGATATATGTTCTCACTGGTGGGACTCTCACAGTTTGGCCAATCAAAGACATTCTTGTTGCTGCTTTAAGTGTTAAATATGCCATTCTACATAAGATAGGGATTGCAAATTGGTTTCCCTGCTCTCATGCGTCCAGTGTGTCGCTGCTTTGGCCACGTTCTTATTTCTCATTGGTACTGAGTCCTCTGTTGATCTCGGGTTGTTTACTTATTCCCAGTTATTACGGAATGTTGGCACGTTTGGTATGAAGATACCAATTGCTCTCCCTCAGTTCTTCTCCAGTATGTTACTGCATCTACAGCCTAATATTCTGACCTCTACTAATGCACGTGGGTTGCACCCTTGTACCTTGTTTTTGAGATATCGATTATTTCAAGGTAAGCATGTACCGGACATTAAACACACTGTGCATACCTCGTGCTCCGTTTCTACCTTTGATTCTGAGGCTTCTGGTTGTTTTACTACTGTGGTTACATTGTCTGCTACTATTGTTTCTTGGCTCATTAACTGTCTTACAGTAGAGTCCCGTGCACTTGGCACAACTATCGCGTTACTATTTAATCATCGTGTCGAAATCGACAGTCTTATTTGCTACCTCATAATTGTCCTACCCGCTTTTGGTGACCTGGTCCCTCTACATCTTGACTATATTTTGAGCAAATTGATGCTGGTTGAATTTTGGGCTGATTTTTTGTTTGTTCTTCTGGTTCTTTTTTATTGATTCAAATCTTGTTGGTGCTTCATTGATATGTTTTTTTTTTTGCAAGGAACAAAAGTGTTGTTGTACATGTAGCCTTCTCTTTAGCTATTCGCTTCACAACTAGCTTGTGAAATAACTAAATGACATTCTTTCTCAGTGTTGTCTAAATTCACTTTGTGTGAAGTGTATTATCTATATAAGCAAGCACAGGCTATGTTTTGATCCCAAAGAGAAGACATATGTGTTTGAAAAAAAGGGAGAGTTTGTTACAATATTTTGTCAAACGATTCTTTTCCTATATTTTAGGAGTCTTCGTATATCTTGTGAGAATCTTGGTATATCTTAAGGAGCAAGCAATATCTAGAAGATTTTATATGTATTAAATTACGAAGTATATATATGTGGGTGCTTTTTTTCTTCTTTTGCTTGAGTGTGGGTGAAGAAAGGAAAAATTGCTGATATCATTAAGAATTCTGCTACGCCATTTTACCGTGGTTTTAAAAAAGACATTTAAGTGCGATAAGGATTATGAATGAAGATCTAGAAATTGAGGAGTCAATTCATTGATTTAGGGGGAGCCTGAATTCATCTTCGAAAAGATTCATCATTACCGTCAGGGGGAGCCTGCAGTTATGTCTTTAAGTTGTAAAAATAACATAATTATTGCAGCTTTCGTGTTTAAGTTACAAACACATGAATTTTAATAATAATCCTTTCAAAGAAGCTCCCTAAATGTAGGCCGTATTTGCCGAACTGGGTTACCAAAGTCTTTCTGTGTTATCTGTTGATTATCTACTCTAGCTATTTCTGCAGCCTATAACTTTAGATATAGCTAAAGGCGTTTTGCTTGATCATAATTCTTTTTTTTTTAAATTTAACAAAATATTTACAACATATAACAAAATTTTGAGATTCCACAATTATAGATATTGATAGACACGGATATACTTCTATTAGTAGCATTGATGGATAGTGATTGAAGTCTATTAGTTTCTATCATTGATAGAATTCAAAATCTTGCTATAACTTGTGAATATTTTAATTTATTTTACTATTTTTAAAAATGCTCTATTTCGTATCTTATTTTTTTTCTTTTTAAATTTATCAAAAACCCACTCCATATCAAATTAAAAGTTCAAAAAAACTTATTAAAGATAAATTGATATATAATTAAGATATAATTAGGATCTTGTTAGACAAACCCCAAATTCATGGGCTAAACTTGTAATTCAAAGTATTTAAATATTTTATATTTTTTATATTATAAATAAAAGTAGCAGTACTTTAAAAAATAACAAAATAGTGAAACTATTTACAAAATATAGTTTTTTATTTTTTTATTTTTTATTCTTTTTCCTATTCATAACAAATTTTCATAAAATTATGGAAAGTTTTTAAAAATAAAAGAATTGACAAACTATTTATGACTCATACCAAAATTTTAATCAAGGCCCAAAATGGATAACTAATTTTAACCAAGTCCAAAGTATCCATGTTTTTTTTTTTTTTGCTATAAGATGTAAATACTTTGCATTATCTTCTATTTAGGTAAATTCTCCTAAAATTATTGATTTATTTTTTTATGAAAATGTTTTTTTTATTGACGTGCAAAAATGTAGATGAGAATGTTTGACCATAAGAGATAAATCTCTAACCTTGAATTTATCATGCATTAGTGGTGTTAAAAAAATAGTTGAAAACCGAATCGATGAACCGCAATCGAACCGAAACCGATTATTATGTGGCTTGATTTGGTTTAAGATATAAAACCGATTCTAAAATCGAATCGAACCGCTTTAATAATTAAATATATAAGTCTAACTTAGGGTAGAGTATAAGTGTAATTTTGTATGAATTATTTTGATGGACTTTTAAATTTTAATGTTTGAAACTTTTATGTCTTGTACTTAATTACTGTACAAATTAATTTAATCTATGTTTATAACTTTGTAGGACTTTTATTTATGTATAATGTTTATAAAGGATTTCAATTATAATATTTATGCATAAGCGGTTCAATTTTAATTCGGTTTTATTTATGTATAAACAGTTCGGTTTCAATTCAATTTGACATAGATGAGCGGTTTAGTTTGATTTCGAATGAGATTTTTTTTTTTTTGTATTTTTTGGTTTGGTTTTAGCTTCAAATCGAATCCTATACACCCCTATAGGGCATATTTGAGTTTAGTTGAGTTGTACTCCTTTAAGAAAAATGAAAGTAATTGTACCGTCCTATTGGAAATATGAATATAATATTTCAAGTGGGTAGTTTTTTTTTTCATTTATTGCGTGGTACTTTGTTGAATTTTCTAAAAAAAACGCAAATTATATAAATATTTAACATTTGAAAGACAACATTATTCGTTAAATGTCATATCACCATGCTTTTTATTCAAATTTGGTGATATTTTTTTTTTACAAACTTGATTGAAAATATTGACAAGTTAAAGATGTAACTAGAAAATTTTAAAAATATAAAAAATAAAATAGTATTATATAGTACCCAACACTACATACTTTATTGGTTTTTTTTTCTTCTTTATAATAAAAAACGTTCAAATAGGAAATATAAATTAGGAAGAAATGATGTATATTGGTTAAATTGTTAATTTAGGCAATGGTTTAT
>JBBPDI010000005.1:12204867-12227749 GCA_037974545.1 Cucumis variabilis | reverse complement strand
TGCTCAAGCGTCTCAAGACTCGATGCTATATCCTTAGACGATGTATATTCATGCTCTTGTGCTGGCACGACGACGCCCTTTCGGATTAATGAACGGTACTGATCGATCAAACTCATCGGACGCCCAGTGGGTATGGTAGATGATCAGAACAGAAACAGAAAAAGTTCTTTTCTTTTTCTTTTTCTTTTTCTTTCTTTCTTTCTTTTTTTGGAATGATTGGTGTTTGACTCTTGAGTTGAGTCGGTCGTAGATTAAAATAGAACGGGGGATAAGTTTGTTATTCTTAACTTGGCTGTAAAAATTTGTATTACCTTCTTCATGTAGATAATACAAGGAGGTTAATATCTGTTGGACTTGTTTGTTCTTAGATTTGACTTTGAGGGTTTTTTTGTTCTCTCTTTTAATTTTTCTAGAGCATTTTGTGCGTTTGTGTGTTTGTGTTTAAGTATGATAAAAATGTGTGGTCAAACATATTGCACATAAAAGAGGTTTAAACTTAGAGTTTGGGGATGCTATTATTATAAATATTTAGGACTTTTTAGGTGAGTTTATTAAAGTCTTTTAATTTCTTTCATTTCTTGCCAATATGAGGATATTCGTTTGCCCTAAAACATATCTCATCCCCAGACTATATATGTTCCAGTGGGAATATTTTATGTTCAAAAAGTGGAAAAGAATACTAATTTTAGTATGTTCAATTACAATTATTCAACCATAAATTAATTTTGGTATATGATTTTCATTACATATGATGGTTATATCTTCTTCATATAGAAAGAAACAAATCATTCTTTCAAGAATTAAAATATTTTTATAGCTCAACGTTAACAAATTAAAGGTGATCGAAAAGCTAAATTATGCAAAATACAATGACTTGTAAATTTTATACTTTTGTATAAAAAAATTCCTTTAAACTTAATTTCAAACAAATAGTTCAAAAATATTTTTATTATATGGGTAGAAATTGTTAGGAGGCATTGGGGGTAAGAAAAAGTTATTAGAGTTAGAGTTATAATTATAGTTCAAGAAAAGGCATTGGGGCAACACATTAATAGCATTTAAAATATATCTTTAAACTTTTAGGGGACGTTTGGGCGAGGAGTGATTTATGATAGTCCTAGTATTATAATAATTCTAGTGCTACGGTAGTTTACGAGTATTATAGTCTGTGTTATGATAGTCTACGTCTGGGAGAAAGATTATGATAGTCTGTGTTATTATAGTTTGCGTTTGGAGGAAGGAGTATGATAGTTTGTGTTTGAATAATCTGATTATTATAAATTGTGTTTTGGGTGCAGACTATTACAACCTTTGTTTTAGACAACTTTTTTTTCTTCTAAAATATATATTGTAGATTAAATACACGAATTTCATAAATTGATTTTATTAAATAATCTTACTTATTGTATTCGTTCAATAAATTTAGCATCCATCGTGATGTTTCATGTTTTTTTTTATGGTCGTTTAACAAAAATACTTTTCAAAACCTTCCATTTAGGCACGAGTCTTACAATTAACACCTGGATTCCAACTCCACTGAACACTTAAATTATAAAACTTCAGCCACAATAAGTCTAAGGTCACTCTAAGATCACCAATTAAACCGTTTCTTGTTTCCAATCTCGATCGATACAACCTCGAGATTGCCTAGAGATCCTTCAAATTCCATCTTTTACCTTCAATCTCAGTCGAACTTGTCCCCAAGATGACTTAAGATCTCCTTAGACTTGCTACTTTACGTTCAATCTTGGTCAAACAAACATCAAGATGGTCCTGGGATCACTTCTTAAGCATTTTATCCTTCATCTCGGTCAAACAAGCACTAAGATTGCTCTAGGTTCCCCTTATGTCTTCAACCTTGCCCGGGTTCCACATGGCTACTTAAGATCCTTTCATGAAAAACATTTTTTCCTTCATCTTGGACAAACAAGCACCGAGATTGTCCCTGGATTTCCCTTCTATCTTCAACCTTGCCCGGGTTAGCATATGACTGCTCGAGATCCTTTCATGAAAAGCATTTTGACTTTCCTCTCAGCTGAGCAAGACCAAGATTTAACACTTCTACCTCAAGATTCCTTTTAACCACCTTACCTTCTCGTCCAACTTCAATTAAAATGCCTAAAGACTTCAAATGCCTTTCTAACATCTAAAGACATGCCTTCAATGCCTAGCCTATGGACTTAGCCAATGAACTTGCCTTTTTGGAAAGGTACTTCTTAATGGATTGGAAAATAGTCTTCTTTTCGGCCATTTGAGTAAGAAAATATGGATTAAGATTAATACAAAAAAGATTTGAAATCGAAAATGCTTGAAATCTTGCCAAAAGGAATCATAAAAGATAATGAGAGCTTAGAGTTCTTGACAAATTACAGGCCACAAAAAGTGTAAATTAGGGTGTTAGGTAGGCTTTTAAAGAGGAGATTAACCATGGTTTAAGTAGGGTTACTGTGTAGGTTAACATGAAGCGCTTTAATTGTGACGAGACATTCTAACATTGTTGTTTGGGATTCCTAGGGGGCGACCAATCATTTCGTTTATTTGAAATTTGAAAATGACGTTCTGACTTCTCCGAAACCTTAATTTCCCCATGTGCTTTTTTTTACCCGATAAGCTCCACGAGACACTAACATGTGATGCATTTTGACCTTGATCCTAGCTCACATAGTGGTCTTATCGCATAGAACCCTAATCTCATCGCCTACTTGTACAAGTTAATGCTCAAATTCTTCTAACCTAACTTGTTAAAACTTCTAAGCTAAAAAGAAATACAAGACCTAATTAAAAGAAAGAAATAAATAAAAAAAATGTTGCTATTGTAATAAAGGTAAGGAATTTGATACATTACAAAAGCATCTCTGCGTTTAAATCCTCAAAAGTGAATGATTGGAATCTTGTTGAGATTGGTACTCTACAAGTCATCCTAGACATATTATTTCAATCTAAACGACTTTAATTATTTGCTACATGACTATGTGCTACGCGATTGATCATTGCAATGAGTCTCTACTCGTAATCATTCATCTCAATGGTGCAATTGATCTCTTTTTGGTTTGTTCATCACATAGTCGATGGTGGCCAGGTGCCTCAACGAGTCTATCTCATGGACATTTTCTATGATGCTTTAATAACAATTCTCCACAGAGGAGGTCACAAAGTTTCTGGCTCTAGGTGTTTGAGGTACCTTGTTTCAGTTGCTTTCAATACAATCAACCAAGGTTCCTCTTGTTATCGCCGAAATATTCGCTCAATCCTTGGGTCAAGTCCATGCATCATAGATTGCTCAGATGTACCACAGACTTGTTCATGTGTTTTTTGATTAAACACATGATTGAACAAAGATTGAATGTTTTCCCAAAATCAAAGTAAAACATTATCTCTAATTTTGAAAAAGAAATTTTCCAGAAACGGTGCCAAAAACTTGGTTGATTGCGTTATCATTTGATGCAATGTTTGTTCATCATTGTTATAGTAACCTCTAAGTGTATAACATAGTTGGCTATTAAGATAAGAGTATGCGATAAAAGGAGCAAACCCTATCTACGTGTTACTGATTCTCAAATGATAAACATATAGTAGAAGTTTTCCTATCACTTGTCCAAGTGTAAGCAAAATGATAGGTTTTCAAGGTAAGCCAAGGTCAAACACAGGGAATTTCTATCAAACCTTAGTTATAAAGTCCACTTCTCATATAGGCAGTATACAATTCTATACAGTATAAAGTAAATGCGTGTATGTATACTAAAACTAACATCTAAACTAGAGATTCTGTAAAAGGTGGTAAGAAGTAGGGAAATATCGACGGTGAATTAACTTGTACTAAGAAAGTGTGAAGGAAAGTCTTCGTGTTCTAGGCGATTAAGCTATGTAGTAGTCCTTGACGCTATAAGGTTTAAGTAATTATCTTTTAATTTAGGCGGACACCTCTCGATGTCTAAATGCCACTCTTACTAACCTCTTGGGATGCAATGGTAAAGAAAGATTACACGATAGCCATCTAGATTTCATTGCTCATAAGGGCACATTACCTCTCTTTTAAGGGTGCCAACCTCTCAGCACCCAGTTACCACAGTTGTTTTTCTTTTGAGTCACAAATGATGGAGGTTTAATCATAAGAATAGAGTTTGTCTCTAAACTCCTCCTTCCTTTGTGCGTTTAGCTATGTCCTTGCTACTTACTCTCTCAAGCAGTTGACTACACACATTGGCCATGCAATAAAGCTAAGCTCAGCTACATGTGATGAACTTTATAAGCCTAACTACTTATAACATATAACAAGATGAACAATAGAGGAATGATGAATTGACAAGGGATAAATATGCAGTGTATTAATGAATATAGGCCTTCGACCGCTGTATAATATAAAGAATAATATATTACAATGAAATACAAAATTGAAAAGTAAAGGAGAGTTAAGATGCAGAATGCTTAAGCATTCCTTGGCCCTTTTACAAGTTAGAGGGAATAAGAAAATGTTTCTCTCTCTAATCTATCTTTAAGCTCTCACATGCAGGTTTATCAAAGAAAAGGGTGAAGGATCTTAAGCAAAAGGCAGAAAGGCTATTCCTTTCCACTGGCCACCATGGAGACAAACCTCACATGGAGCTCTCTAAGGTTTGGTCCATTCAGACTAGCTATTTTACATGGTAGAGGTGGAGTTCTTTTATAGGCTACTTTATGTGGAAAATTTTTATTCTTCTATACATGTCAGTGTCGAAAGTAGCCTTGTTAAGTCACATGAACTCCAACTACCACACTTGTTTCTAGTGAATCTTCATTGTGTGATGAAGTGGTTCCTCGCCTAAGGGTCTTAATCACCAAACAAGGTTCCTATCGCGTACATTTTACACGCGCTTTTGATCTCATGTGATTCACTTTATCTCTTCTTTGTGTTATAATCCCACAATAAAACACCGAAAAAAGGTAAAACAGGCATGGAAACTTATACAAGCTATATTCTCTTATGTTATGCATTTGCGATAGAAGCTACATGTTTTGACACTTTTATTCTGCTTTTGGACTCTATTTTTCTACCTATAAGGCTATAGCAACTAGTATTTCTACAAGTTATCACATGCCTTCAATGTCTAGCCTATGGACTTAGCTATAATTTCTTGTTTTTTAATTTATCCTCCAATCAAAACCTAACCTTTCAAACTTTCAAAGGACTCAAGTTTCTTTAGGGTTCGAAGTTTACAACTTCTTGCCCCCTTAATAAATTTGGGCACAAAATTTCAAACAACCTCAAATATAACATTCTACTTAATTTAAAATAAATGAACAAATTCAATTAAATAACTTACTTTAATGATATCTATTTCCTCTTCCACTTCCTGTTGCCCTAGGCACACATAATTCCTTGTTGTTAAGGTCTACCCATAATTTTTCTTGGCATCACTTGTTCTTTCACTCAAGTTGTAGTTACTTTTGTTTGATTAACCGCCTGTGATTAAAATTGAGAGTCTTTTTGTGCATCCATCTGTAACTGAGGACAATTTCTTCTAATACGTTTGGATTGCTTACACGGATAACAAAAATTTATTCTGACCAAACATTGACCCCTATGAAATTTCCAACATTTATGACTTAAGGATTTCCTTTTCCTGGCTGTGCTAGCCACTGATTCTTGTTTTGATTGGGATATTTTGCTGACCTTGTTGTTTGACTAAAACTTCTTTATCCTTGTCTTGAGTAAGTACTCCTTGTGCTTATCTCTCGTGACTATTGTCCACTAGTACGAACCTTAAAATCTCTTTTCCCAGATACTCCAAAATAAAATGATCTTACCTTTATTGTTTCTTAGAGAAAGTATCTTGTCTTTTCTTTTCCTTTGGTTCATCATCCTTAAGCTATGCTCGACTCATAAATTCTTATGAATTAACTGAGAAAAATATGATCTTGCTACTATTACCATCACCAATATTTCGAATCTCCTTACTCAAATCTCCTACATCTTTCTTCCTTAGTAGCCGCAAATGTACTAGCATACTGTAACTATTCGGTAAATGTACTTTCATAATCTGCTACTAACATTGAACCTTGAACCAACCTAATAAATTCCTCTTGTTTCTTTTCACGATAAGTCTTAGGGTAATACTTTTCTTCAAAGACAAATATAAAGGTTTTCCAATCTAAGGCATCTGTATATTCTCGACAGATCTCGAGGGATTTCCATCGACTCTCATTTTCTTTCTGAAATATAAATGAAGCCAACCTAACTCGTAATTTATAGTTTAAATTATACTCTATTCAATAATGTGGTTATTGAGGACTTATTAGTGAAAATAGAATACTAGCTATAATCTTAAATCCAAGAAACTAATATCCTGAGGCAATCTACTGTAGACTACAACTCTATGTAGAGACATAAACATGGATCAAGTTTAAGTATATAACCTAAATGGTCTATAGTATATGAATAAGGTCGGATGCCTTATTATGGAAACACTATAGATGCAACCTACTTTGTAGTTAGTACAAACGATGTGATCCTGAATCGTTCAAGTAGAGACATGAAAGTGGAAGCATCCTATTGTAAAGAGTTTACATAAGACTGGAACCATTAAATAGTCACTTTTAAGTTATAACACATGGAATCATCTTAATCCTATAAACCAAATAACTCTCGGACCAATGAGAGTGTGGTACCCCTTGTTTAAAACTTGGGATTTAATCCTTAAGAGAACAATACATTGGCTAACCTTAAAGCTGGTAGGAGTGAATTTTGTCTTGCACCCTATGTCCTAGCTATTCACCCAATCTTACCTATGCAGATCTAAGGATAATCTAGTGCGAAAGGTGTTCATAGTTAGCTTAGGATTAAGATTAAGTTACCTAGGTCACCAATAATCGAAATAGTTAGTTTTAAACAGTAAACAATATTGTACCATAAAAGTGACTATTTCATGGTTCAGTCTTATGTAAACTATTTACATAGAATGTCTCAAGTTTCATGTCTCTACATGAACGATTCAAGATCACATTGTTTGTACTAACTACAAAGCGAGCTGCATAAATAGTGTTTTTAGAATAAAGTGTCCAATCTTTATTCATATATTATAGCCTGTTTAGGCTATATACTTGAACTTGATCCATGTTTATGTCTCTACATAAAATTTAACTTTACTGAAGATACTCTCATGACCTTAGTTTATTGGATTCAAGATTAAAGTATTCAATTTTACTAAAAAAATCTCATTAACAACTTTATTGAATAGAATATGTTTTTGAATTACAAACTAGGAGTTTTAGAACCTAAATTCCAACAAAATCAACCTAAAAAGTGCCTAAAAAATGTCTAATTGACACTTTAACTATCAGAAACAACTTAAAAAAAACTAAGTTTGACCTTCAAACTTAAAACCAACCTAAAAGGCTTTTAAAAGGTGTGAAGGTAGCATTTCAAGTCTCAAAATTACTTCAAAAGATGTAAATGGAACAATTTCACTCTCAAACGAATCTAAAAGGTACCCAAGAATGGTTCATAACATTCACTTTGATTACAATCTTAAAAGTTTCTAAATATTGTCTAAGTAGAAGTTTAACTCTCACAACAACGTATATGTAGCTAAGTGCCAACCTTAAGATTTTCCAATAAGTTTTTCAATGGTAGTGGATTGTTAACAAGAGTTGAAAATAGGCCAAATGTATATAAAATGAGCCAATCACAAAATCCACACAGATAAATTGAATTTCACAAGTACAAAATACACCAACACTAAAATCCTTATAACCCCAAATCAATACATAGAAGAAAAAAAAAACTTTAAAGAGATTGAGAAAACTAGTGAAATTAACACTAAAATTAGAGAAATTAAAAGTTAAAATAATGAAATTGAAGATTCTTAATGAACCTAACAAAGCTAGAAATATCAATATCTTATAACTTTATTTATTGTGTTATTTGTGCACATGGTATTCATTTCACACCTTAGATATCTTTGTTAAAGTAAAAACAAAAGTTGCAACCATGTTTTAAGCTTACCTCAGCAAAAGACGATAAGAAAATGACTTGCAACAACAGCAAGCGGGACTTAGGTGTTCAACTGTAACGAGCGGTGATAACAAAGCTAGAAATACAAGTTACTATAGCCTTTTAGTTAGAATAATGAAGCCTTAATGCATGAAAAAGAAAGAAAATGCGTAGTGAAATACACGTTAGAAAATACAAAAGAGCTTTATGCCTGTTTATCATGTATTTCATGTCTTTATACATGTTTTTAGTCGAAAAGAGAAAAGTAGTCTGGTGATATAACATCGGGCAATGAGACAACACTACCAATAAAGTGACAAGAAGAATAAAGCTAGGCGTTCTGTAGCACTAGTAGACAAAAAAGAGTTGGCACAAATGTTTGAAAATAATGTCTAGGGTGCAAAGCAACTTTATTAGAGAATTAATGAAGGCCAAATGATGTTACATTTTGTCAATCATCTCTTATAAATAGAGGTTTCATCTTTAATAAGAAGTGTGCAAAAATTCATCAAAGAGCAAACTCTTTCAACCTTCATTTCCTTTCTTTGTTTTAGGTGAGAGCTTAGAACAGAGAGAGCATTTCCCACCTGCTTCCTCTCAATGTAAAAGGCAAAAATAAGAGCCAATGAGTATGAGAAATCATACTCAGTGGCTTGCCTTATTTCCATGTACCTTTATTTGCAATTTTCTTTATTGTATTTGTGATGTAAACTTCATGGCTGAAAGGCCAAAAGCTTCAACTATAAGTGCAATTCATTTCTACATTTCTACTACCATTCTTCCATTTTCTTATTTCACCATTTCATTTAGGTACAAATAGTTATGGGTAAATAATGTAAGGAGTATAGGCTAGGGAATCTGGATGTCTGTGTTATTTATCTTGTTTAGCTAAATGCAACCATTAATGCCTTGTTTTATTCTAGATAAAGGGCAAAGTGTTTAACTATTGTCACTTGATGCTTGATGACCTAGATTTAGCTAAACATGCAGCAAAAGGGTTGTAGCGATGCATTATGGGTTGGTGAGCTTATCCTTAGCATACATATAAAAAATTCGAGTGTGTGTAACGAAGGCACCAAGAAGTTGCTTGCCTTAATATACGATGAGTTGAATATAATTAATTCAAAAAGATTAGATATAAATCATCTCTAATATTTAAGTATTTGGATCTCTAAAGACGAGCAAGTGTGGTAAAGACATTGAGAAGTTGCTCACCTTAAATCTAAAGTTAACAAATGTTTTATGTCATCTCGACGTGTTAGTTACCCTTGCTTTACACTTAATTAACTAGACATTCCTACATCTCATTGCCTAGTACATGAGTTCATATTTCATTTCATTCCATCGCCATTTTCATCTTGTTGCTCCATTGACGTAATGTAAATATATGGGGTAACAACATATTATGGGTATCAATTTATACTGTATAGATACCACATGAGTTTAGAATACAAGATTAACCTATTAGGATTGTTAATTACCTGTATTCGATCTTGGCTTACCCAGGAAACCTCTCTCTTTGCTTACAGTTGGATAAGAGAGAGAAAAACTTATACACAAAACGATCAATCAATAAAGTTAATTTAATACCATACCTCTTGTTCCATTTGCTTGTCAAGTGATGGGAATAATTAAGAATTATCACTACAAGAAAAATGGTCTATGACGACAGTTATTTTCTATCGTAAATAAAATATGTGACAATTATTTACAGTCATAGAATCTTTTGTAAAGGAAAGACCATCGAGGACAGTTTTAAAAACTGTCACAATAAGTGTTTTCATGACAGAAAATAAATATCATTATTTAATATTTTTTACAATAAATAATTGTCATTAACCCATACATATTAGAGTAATTATCTCTGTCATCCTTTGCATATTGGCGACAATTATAAAATGTCACAAATTCGTATAATATGACATTTTTTTCTTGTCAATAATATGCCAATCATGACACAATTTTTATAAACTCAAATGTCATTGTTTCAATATTGACGACAGTTACAAAATGTCACGAATTCTTATAATTTGACATTTTTTCTGTCATATATTCCTTTATTACTACATTTTTTTTTACAATAAAATACATTAATGACATTTTCTGTTCTTCTTGCTGCCTGCTATTACACTAACCAGTTCAATCACAAGGTTGTTCTAATATATCACACCCATATAAAAACAAAAAGTCAACACTTTAAAATATATATGTTATGATACACTTTGTAATATTCGTACAATAGGATTGACTAATAACCATTTTTTTGATAAAGGGTAGTTTACATACAAAAAGAATAAACAATGACATCTTTGGCTACGTAGCCTAAAATAAGTACATTGAAACCAAAAATTTGCTACCAAGCATACAAAATGTCTTATATCAATCAATTGCTCCAATATAGCTTCACTGCTCCAATGGATTCTTCCAAACCTAGTAAGAAAACAAAATCTTATATCATTGCTCCAATATTAATGTTTCCAAATTGTCTACTAAACATATCCTTAGCATTTATATCTAAAACAAATATACATGAAAATTCAACCATCAAAACAAGAAGATTTCAAATTTTAATAAGTATAATCTTCACATTCAAGTTTGTATTGAATAAGGGGTTAAATACCAAATAATTACTGTTTAGAAAACTTATTACGAAAATAGGGTTGTTTTTGAAACTTTTTACATAAATACAGTTGATTTTGACATTTTTTTCAAAAAAAAATAAATAATAAAGTAGCGCGAGTCTCAAGGCTCACCAATTATTGTGTTATTTAAAAAAACAAAAAAAGAATTAAAGAACAGGGCGAGTCTTGAAAAAAATCTGTTTATTTAAAAAAAAAAACAGGCAATGGGATGACCTTGCATATGACAGATCTCTGCCATGCATTGGTCATGTCACGCTTTCTTGTCAACTTAGCGTTTAAATTCCGTTCCTCCCCATTCATTCTCATGCATTCAATTATTTTTCTTCCTTTAAGCATTCTTCTCCATTTTTCTTCCTTTAGGCCTTCTAAATTTTTCACCCTCTCAGCCTTCTTTCCATCCTTCACAGATTGCATTTTTTTTTCGCCATTCTTCTTTCGACCATTTTTCATTCTTTTCTTATCGTTAGTTAAATATTTTTGGATTTGGCTCTCCTCCTCCCAATAAATATGAAACTTTTTTGTATTAGTTAACTCATTTTTTTTAATTTATTTATATAAATTTTAACTATATTCTTGTATTATATTTTCAGATTTGATTCTTATTGGAAAAGATTTTGTTGTCGTTTGATGATATTTTTTGAAGTACCCTTCTCTTGAATTGACAACAATAAACAGCAGGATCGTCCTCCAAATTTGTAAGTTTTTTTAAAACTAATTAAGCAATTGTATTATGATAGATATATTATATTTAGGATGTAATTTATATTATTAACATTTTATTAGCATTAAATATGATTAATAAATTAGTTTAAAAAACAAACAAATAAATGTTGATCCATCATAGTCAAATTTGTTTGAAATAGTCATTTTATTAGGATTAACAGTGAAATTGTGTATTTTGTTTAATATTTAAAGTGAAATTTACAAAGATTTGAAAAATTGAAAGATAAAAAGAAAACAAACATAGAAAAATGAATTTAGAAGCAACGACTTTGCCTCAAATTGCAAACTTTTTTAAGTGAATTTTAAAATGGTTAGCTTTCAAGCTAAAAAAAATGTGTTTTACTCAACCTAAGCCTTATCAAAATGTCAAGGACTACAACATCATGCACCATATAGATAAAAAAAAATAGTACAAATAGAATTGTACCAAAATAGACATAATTTATTCATTCTCAAAAGACAAATTAATTAAAAGTAATTATTGGATGATCTTTCAATTTAATTCAATATATACCAAATTTGTAACCAATTTATTAGGAATGAAAATTATGAAAAAAAACTGTTATTTAATTATGTACAAGATTTTGTGATTGTTTTTAAAATATAATTTAGTTAGAAAATATATTAAGGATACATAACAAGAGTTTTTTTTTAAAATAGTAAAAAAAATAATTTATTTTAATAGAAAGAAAAATTTGTTATTAAAATATTCTGTTAAATTTCAAATATTTCGCTAACTTTTCAAATTTTTGATAAATTTCAAATCATAATTGTTTTAAACATATAATTTTACTTTTTTTTTAGTTTTAAATTATAAATGAGATAATAAATCTTCCTTAGATTTAGTTTGAATTTTAAAAATTCAGATCTTTTGTATTTTTATTATCTTTTTTATATTATTGTATCCTAATTTCATATATTTTATTATCTTTTCTGCAAACCTTTATTTGAATTAAATTGGTTGTCATATTGTGTTTATTGTTTGTTTTTTTTATATATAGAAAATGACAAACAAATATGTGTCATTTTTGTTGCTTACAAATGATTATATGATTGATGGTGTCGATGGTGTTGATCAATGGGGTTGATTATGATCAACCTCCATGTGAAAATTTTAGCATAAATTTGAATAGTGGAATAACAATTCCTCCAAATGGTGGGATTATCACTAATTGTAGATATAAGTTCAAGCTAGATAGAGATAATATATAAACACCCTAACTAAATCTCATCCAGATCAATAAGGTTTATGTTAATCCCCATTTCAAACGAACAAACAATGAACACCATGTTTTCAATTGCACCCCTTTCCGAACATGGTGCATTTGTATGCGACTCTGAGTAGGATAGATTTGGGCATAAACTTAAATGTACAAACAGAATATGTTGAAGAATATGTTGATGTTAACCTGGAGTCAGATGCATAACCAGTGTGCGATGAAAAAGAAATGGTAGCGAACAATGAGTACAGAGACTTCAAAACAGAAACTAATGATGAATTTGAAGAGATGGACTTTGATGGTCTTGAATATGAAGTTTCATCAAATACGTTCACTGAGTTGGACATGAATGTAGTAGATAGCATTCAGGAACACAATCTAATTATAGTTCCAATGATGACTAACGACACGAAATTGTACAAGGAAATGATTTGTAAAAACAAAGAGATGCTACAACATATGGTCAAGTGTTTTGCTATTAAAAGTCATGCACCATATGAAGTAGTAGAGTTAACACCGACAAAGTGGGTCATTCGATGTAAGAAAAAGAGTTAACCATATGAAGCAGATGGAGACTTCATGGAATAATGAAAAAATTTCATGGTTTATTTTAGATCACAAAATTATCTAACCAACACACATGCTTTTACTCAGAACTTAGTCAAAGTCATGTTCAGTTGGATTATTCAATGCTTGCACGATATTTTTTTGAACCTGTTAGAGAAAAACCAATAATAAGTGTTGCGTCACTGCAATCAATCATCAAGGAAAAGTTTGGCTACCATGTTTCTTACCGTAGGGCTTGGGATGGTAAAAGAAAAGCAATGGCCAAAGTGTTTGGCAATGAGTCATACAAATTATTACCTAGGTGGTTATACATGGTGAAGCACAAAAATCCTGGAACACTTGTTGAATGAAGGGTACAAGCCGCACCTATCGAAGGTCATGTCATACTATATAAAAGCCTTTAGTAGATGTAAGCCACTAATTTAGATCGATGACACTCACTTGTATGACAAGTATCAAGGAAAATTATCAATTGCTATAGTTGTTGATCCAAATGGCCATCTTTTGCCATTAACATTTGTCGTTCTGGAAGAAGAGTTTGCAAATTCATGGTAATGGTTTTTAAAACATCGAAAAAAAATTGTGACACACGATGACGTATGCTTGGTTTCTAATCAACATGCTGGTATTATATCAACAGTGAACAATTCAGAGAATGGGTGGACATGATCGAATTGTCATCATAGAATATGTTTATGCCATGTCATCAACAATTTATACAAGAGATATAAATTCACATCATTGAAGAATAACGCTTACTGTGTTGAGTGTCAATTCCAAATCTGAAAGTTTGATAAAGCAATTCAAGATTTGATGAGAATAAACAGCAGTTGTATGAGGTTTTTCTATGAAATTTCTATAGAGAAGTGGACTCAAGCATATGACAGAGGATTTCGATACGGGTAGATGACAACAAACCTATTAGAGTGCATGAATGGAGTCCTCAAAGGTGCTCGAGTGTTGCTGATAAATGCTCTAGCTCAAATTACATTCTTCAAATGTGTGAATTACTTTGAAAAAAAGAGAGAAAAAAAGAGATGCATTGGAACATCAAGATAAATACATCGGGTATAGATTTTTTAACTTGACAGTTGTCAATAGTTTTTATGGTGTGCATGTTATACTAAGGGTGTCGATTTTCAGGTACTCCTTTGAAAAATTTTTGAAATGGGATGCAAGATCCAGTAAGCATGAAGTTCAATTATATGATCGATTTCAAGGAGTTTTTCATGTGAAAACTGGACGTCATGACTTGAATTCTAGAGGAAAAAATATCCAAATATTAAGACTGTCTGAGCAGTACTGTTCGTGTAACAAGTGGCAAGCCTTCGGTATTCCATGCTCACTTTTTATGGTGGTTTATTCATGGTTTAACATGAACTACGAAGACTTTATTTAGGACTATTATAAAATATCAACTTACGCTGCATGCTACGCTCCTCAATTTTAACCTGTACCACATGAAGATTATTGAAGCACATCCACGAGTATGCCTGTCTTACATCTCAATCCATCATTGTTGAGGAAACTAGGCATATCAAAGAGTTCACATTATCACAACGAAATGGATTGGACAGAACAAAGTGTTCAACAAAAATGCTCATTTTGTGGTCAAATTGCTCATAACCGACGAAAGTGTACTTTGTTAAGGAGACAAACACCTAATAATTAAAGATCTTTGTGTACTCAATTTTTTTGTTATAAATGTTCACATCTTAAAATGTTTGTTACACTAGATTCTAAATAATTTATATTTAATTAAAATTGACTTCTATTTACTTTTTTTTTTCGTTGTTCTTAATGTTAAAAATAAATTATTTTTATGTAGATAATAGCATTAAACCTAGGACCAATCGATCCAGACGTTTTATATGATCAAAACATTCATGGATTAGAAACTGTATGGAATGATCGAACTACACCGAGATAAACTATAGACGACGTGAGGCAGTTGTTTATCGTACTATCCCACTACATCACAACATACTTCCTACTCCTACATGCTTCAGGATTTTATGGGATTGCTAGATTGGGGTTCATCCAGTTAGATTGTCATCTCATCACTGCACTTGTTGAGAGATGGAGACCAAAGACACATATATTTCACATGTCGGTTGGAGAGTGCATAATTACGTTACAAGATGTGGAAGTTTTGATGGGATTACCTGTTGATGGCGAGTCTGTTAAAAGTTAGAGTCATGATGATTGCTTGTATCTTTGCCAAGTGTTACTCGGTGTGAGCTCACCTCTTGAACAAAATAGGGGGTTCAAGATTGAGTTTAATTTAAATAAAAACTAAACAACCAAAATCGTAAATAATATATCAAAATTAAAATTGTATTATAATTAGATAAATGTCACAAGAATATAGTTTCAAATTCGTTAAAAAAGTGACATGAAAAAGGAAATTAAAATAAGAAAGTTGTGGATGCCTCACGATCCTCCATGTGTCCGACTCAATTCTTCAATCTTCTTTATCATTTCCTCCATTTGTTTAGACTGCATCTCAGAGAATCTTCTATGCTCTTCAATCATGCGTCTAGTTTCATGAATCTCAAATCTTTGTTGCTCAATGACGATTGCATTAGCTTCTTCGACCGTTGTAGAATGCGAAGAAGTGGTCGAAGAACTACTACTAGGACTTTTGCAAGACTTGGGTCTAGGTCCCCAACCAAGATTGTTTTGTGTAGTCTTGATGCTTACAAAAAACGATCTCACAAATATCATCATCAGCGAGTGGCTAAGAACCCTCTGGGGTAGGCTAAGACTGAAATTCCAGCATTTAACTCTACAACAAATAAAATTTTATGTAAGCTATGAATTGAAGAAGTATAAGTACCTAATTTATACAAAATTAAGTTCAAACTAACATGCACAGCCGGAGCTGCTTATGAAATGAATTCTCCACTCCGAGCGTGGGTTTCTCTAAATAATTCCAGCTAATCAACTGGTAAACCTTGTTCCTCAGCAAGGTCATATTGTTGTTGCAGAAACAACTTCGACTTACTACTATGACTGTAAGTCTACTTCTGCCTAGCAGCCTTGTTCGTCTGTGATTACTCCTGCAAGAAAATGTTTGTTAAAAGTACACGTGCACATTAAGAAAATTAAATAAAATAACACATATCATTGGAATTCGTGGATCTCACCTAAAATGCATGACTCATGTAGTGATCGCACAAGAAGTGTCAATCTTCCATACGTCCCACCAATATGTTAGGTGGGTTGGCACGTGCCTGTTCCAGATTGTTGTACCTTTTGAAATGTTTGTGAAAGTCGCACTTGAACTCTTTAAAAGATGTGAGCATCTGATGCTCAACAAATCTAATAAGTGCTTGATCATTAAAATCAAGCACAAAAAAGCGCTAGAAACAAAAAAATTTACACGTTAGTTTTGTTTATATAATGATGTGTATATCTCTATAGAAAAACTAATGCACTGTTGATTTTACCTGCAGATCGCCCTTGGCGACCTCAAGGTATTCTCTCCCAACATCAGCCCACTTAAGGCAGCAGACTAGAAATGTATTTCTCACACACATGTCAATGGTGTTGCGGAACCTGACAACATGTGTAGATATTAGTTTATCCGCTCCTAGAGCTATGGTAATTGAAATTCTACCATTTTTCTAAACGTACCTCTCCAACTCCAAGTTTCAAGACTGTTGGCATCTCATAGGAGTCGGACTAGGTTGAGACACTTCTGCTGTAGAAATGAAATTATGTTAGAAACAAATCATGACTAAAAAATTGTTCGTAATTAACACTCATTGATGTGTCACCCACTGCAGACGTTGTTGGTCCTACGCTATTCAAATTGTTTCCAAACTAAAGAAATAGAGCATTTGTGTCTTTAAAATTACTATGTAAGAATGAAGAAGACATAGTATTTGTACACATATGACTCAAAATTAATCAAACAAATATGATTACATGAAACCGAATGCATAAAATAATGAAATATATGGATACGTGGTTCTTTAACATCATTCGTCACACTAGATTCACTTTAATGGGACAATTGATCATCCTCATCGTCTATGAAGTCGTCAACAATGTTTGAACGAATCGATTTTTCAACAATTGCAGAATCAACGTCGGGTCTGTTCAGGGTGTCATCCTTAACTGTCTCTCCGACGTGATGTCCTTCGTCAACTATTTCCACTATATTCAGTTGTTCATTGTCAACATCATCGACTTCCGGTACATCCCAAATCCATTTATTCTAGACCACTTGAACAACCCTCCAATTTGCACCATTTTTTGGGTCCTCTATGTAAAATACTTGGTGGCCCTGTGTTGTAAGGATGACCGGTTCGTCGGTGAACCAAAAACAAGACGTGTTGATTGATTTGTACTCTAACTTCACATGTGTCCTGTGACTTCTATTGTTATCTGTGTTATACCACCTACACTTAAATAGCCAGACACATCATCCCATGGGATAATCTCTAAAAATTGGGACACACCCTCTCTATACTCAACCAATAACTTATTCCTAACTTTCATTCCACTTTTGTCCATCGTTAAAGACCTAAAACATAAAACTGTTTGATCATTCCTATATTATTGATCCCTAGAAAACCCTAAAATTAATTACTCCATGAATAAGCACAGAATTCAAAGCTTCCCCCCCTTTCCCTTCCCTTTCCTTTTTCTCTTTTTTTTCCTACACAATATTAATTTTTCCATTTTCTTAAATATATCATTTTATACTATTTCGTTCAAATTTAACTTACTTAAACTCTTTAATTTCTTAACCTACTTAATTTGCACATTATAAAATGATTAAGAAATCACCTAACAAGCATATATGAAAAAGTTCTAAAATAGAAATATGCAAGATCGATTCCTTAATCAAATACCCAATTCGTAAATTCTGAACCAAAACATAATTCAAAATCCAATTCCACGCAGATAATTTACCACCCTAAGAGAATTGTAGGAAATGGCAGGATTCCCCATGAGGTCCCGCGTACATGCTCTTGTAAGAAAAGCGTTCCAGGACGTTCGATCACTCGGTCTTCACTCAACTGAGGAAAGTTGGATAAGAGCTTTAAAAGCATCAACATTTCTGCCCATAGAGTGTCATGGACTCTAAAGCTTGTAGGTAGGTGATCACCTATCATAATTAGTGGAATATTAACCTTATGTTTTTCCATCCAAAACCTTAATTTCTAATTCAAAACCTTAATTTCTAATTCAAAATCCTCATTTGTAATGTAAATAAAACAGAAATCACATCAAACTAATATATACCGATATGCGATGGTGACGACAATGACGATAAATCCCCTCTTCTTCTTCTCAATCTCTCTCTCTCTCGATCTTCTCGATCTCTCTCTCTCATTTTTCTTTCTCTTTTCTGTTTTGATTTTGTAAAGAATTGGAGTTAAAAAGACAGAAAACTCCCGACGCATCACAAAAACGTCAGAAATATCACCCTCTCTCCAATGCCATTAATGAAATATCGGGAATAAGTGAACCATATTCCTGACGTTTCTGCACCACATTGGAGGAAGGCGAAACATACAATTAATTACTTGCCCTTCCTCCGATGTAACAGTGTAGACATCAAGAATAGGTACACTATTCCCGACTTGTCTGACACCACGACGGAGGAAGGCTAAACAGCACAATTAATTATTTGTCCCTCCTTTGATGCGATACTTTGGACGTCAGGAGAACGAGGCTATTCTGGATGTTTCCTTTACGACGTTGGAGGAAATCTAAGGGTAGTTTCGATGTTCATGTGTATACATCAGGGAAAATGACTTCCCCCTAAGTGTTCGAGATGCACCGAGAAACACCAGCTTCTATCGAAATTCATTTTCTTGATGATTTGTCTGTGTCTACAAAGTTCTGATTTCTTGTAGAGCACTCCCCTCATTATAGATACATTTGTATCCACATGATAGAACCATGATTAGTAAGTCAATCTTGCATAGGTCGTTTGTAACCTCAATTGGGTCAAAATACTGTTTTACTCTCGAAATTAAATCTTGCTCTTTAAGGTTCACTAATCCACAATAGAATAATTGGTTTTAAGTCCAATCTATAAACTGAATCCCTCTCGAGCCAATAATAGGATGGGTCCCCTTGCTCAAGACTTAGATTTAACCCTTAAGGAAACAACCTATCTACTAACCCTAAAATGAGTAAGAATGATTTTCGTCTTGCGTACCCTATGTCCCTAGCTATCACTACATCAAGTCGAGGTTTTCCCGATGCATGACGGCTTTGGTGAAAAGAATAGAATCGACAAAAGTTCTTCTAACATAATCCTGCCATCGAGATGATTGTTAAGAAACCCATACCGGAAGACCCGTTCCCGAGGAACAAATATTACAGCATTGCGAATTTTTGTCCCCTAACACCCATTTTGTCAATGACAGAATCACATCGAGAAAACAGTACTTTCAGTGTCAACGTGTGACGTTGAGCATAGGACTTTATCGACGTAATTACAGGCGTCAGAAGAAAAGTTCTCCCGACATTATGTTATGAAACGTAACCCTAGCGTGCTAAAGAATGCATCGGGGAATGTCACTATTTCTCGATGTGCTATTTGTGTTGGGAGTTATTTTAGTTTTTTTTAATTTGTTGTTTTAATTGTGCATTATTTTGTTCGATTCCAATTCGACTTAAATTGAATAAAATTTATAAAAACTAAAAAACCAAATTACTAAATAATTATATAAAATACCAAATCAAAATTAAATATATTATAATTAAACGTTACATTATTTAACATTTTTGAATGTTTGAAAAAAAATTACATAGAAAAATACATAATATGATCATAATTCTACAGGTCCACACCTACAATGACACAAAATTAAATTTATATATGTATGTATGTGTGTGTATATATATATATATATATATATATATATATATATATATCACTAATAATGCAAAGTAAACAACGATAAAGTTCAAAAATACGTATCGCAATTGTACGACTCACGGTTCTCTCTATGCCCAAGTTATTTCTTCAATCATCTTCTTCATTTGTTCTATTTCTTGGGCTTGCAGCTCGAACATCCTTCTCTACTCTTCAATCATGCATTTAGCTTCTTCATGCTCGAGTCTTTGTTGCTCAATGAGAACTACATTACCTTGTTCGCCCTCTGTAGAATGAGAACATGTGGTCGAAGAACTACTAGCACAACTCTTGCGAGACTTGGGCCTGGGTCCCCAATCAAGACCTTTTGAGTAGCTTGGTCGTCTACCTAAAATGGTCTCACAAATATCATCCTCAGAGAGCTGAGAACCCTCTGGGGTGGGCTAGGGCTAAAGTTCCAGCATATGACTTTACAACAAATTAAATTTTATGTAATTAAGTTATGAAGGCATAAGTATAAGTAGTAAAATCAAGTTGAATTTACATGAACATCTGCAGCTGCCTGCGAAATGAATTGGTCACTCCGAGTGTGCATTTCTTTAAACAACTTCAGACGATCGACTGACAGACCTCATTTTTCGAAGAGGTCATGTTGTCATTGTAGAAATGACTTTGACCTACTATTATGATTGTAAGGTTGCTTTTCTTTAGTAGCCTTGTTCATCCGTGATAGCTTCTGCATGAAAATATTTGTTAGAACTATACACGCATACCAAAAATTAAATGAAATAACATACCATTGCAATATGTAGATCTCGCCTGAAATGCACGGCTCATATAGTTATCGCATAGAAAGTATCAATCTTTCAAACGTCCCACCAATGTGCGGTGGGTTGGCATGTGCCTATTCAAGGTCGTCGTATTGTTTGAAATGTTTGTGACAATTACCTCTAAAATCCTTGAAAGATTTGAGCATTTGATGCTCAACAAATCTAATAAGTGCTTAATCGTTGAAATCAAGTACGAAAAAAGCACTAGGTAGAAAACTTCACACATTATCTTTGTTTATACTTATATATGTCTAAACAAAAAAACTAATTCACTGTTGAATTACCTGTAGATTGTCCTTCATCATCTCAATGTATTCTCACCCAACATCAACCCACTTAAGACAATGGACTGAAAATGTATTTCTCACACACACGTCAATGGTGTTGCTGAACTGTACAGCATGTGGAGATATTGGCTTCTTCGCTCCTGTGGCTATGGTAATTGAAATTCTACCATGCTTATGAATGTACCTCTTCAACTACTAGTTTTGAGACTATTGATGCCTCTTGGGAGTCAGAGAAGGTTGAGACACATCTGCTATAGAAATCAAGTCATGTTAGAAATAAATTGTTACTAAATGTAATTGCTCACAATTAACATCAAATTACCACTCACCTGAAGTGTCACCCACTAAGCACATTGCTCCCTTGTTATCCAATGCATCACCAAACTCAAGAAAGAGAGCAATTGTGTCATTAAAAGTGTTCGAGAATGATGACATAGCACCTGTGGACATTAGGGAATTCATAACCCAAATGTTTTCATCCATCCGCATAAGTTGGACGTCTTAACACATCCTCTATTTCAACATGTTTAACATGATGCCATCTCATGTTAGAGGATCCTTCTTGCAATACAAATAAGCGTTGCAATCTCAGTATTAAAGGAAAATGGCGCAATACCTTATACAAAATTTTTTACGTCTGTTAAGACTAACCTTATACCGAGACTCACCACAAGTTGGACAAAACTACAAATCCTCAAACTCATTCCCATATAGGATACAATCGTACTTACAAGCATGAATAGTTTTATACCTCAGGCCCAAGTCACGTAATTTTCGTTTGGCTTCGTAGAATCAACTAGGGACATTGGTACCACACATTGAAAATGCACGTTTTATTAAATCTAACATCATGTTGAAGGACTTATTACTTTAATCGTTTAGAACCTTTACATGCATCATCTTAATCAAAAAATTCAGGGAAGATAATTTAGAACAATCGGGGTTTAGCTCACTACGAGCTTCATTCAATAAGTCCTGAAATATGTTCGTTGTATCTTCTTCTATATCTACCCCAATATTAAATGGCATCTCATTCTCCAAACCTTCCTCCATTTTTTGTTTGAGTTCAATCGAAGCTTTTAAATTATTAAGCATACCAAACATTCCATCTTCTTCATCAAAAGAGTTACTGCTAGTTCCTTCATGAAAAAGGTTACTGCTAGTTCCTTCATCAAAAGAGTTACTACTAGTTCCTTCATCAAACCTTTCAATACATCCATACAAGTTCACTGTCTCTCCATGATACACTCATTCTGTATAGGAAAGGGATATTTCAATGGTTGATAGATGTCACTCCACATCCTCTAACGGGTCTCAATTTGAGTTCATACATCTCTTATATGGACACCTTATTTGTCCGTAAGCATCGACATGGAACTTGGCAATCTCTAAAAATTGGGACACATTTTCTCTATACTCAACCGAGAACTTATTCATAACTTTCATCTAACCCTTGTCTGTCGTTAAAGACCTAAAATATAAATATGTTTGATTATCCTCCTATCAAACTCTAAACCTAATTACTCCATGAATAAGTTATGCCTAATCCTCCCAAATTTTTCACTGAATCTAAGTTTAAACTACAAAGGCTATCATAACTACAAGATAGCTAGAACAAACTAACCACAACTACTAGCTAACATATTCAAAATTAAGTTTGCACTAAAGAGAAGAGGTTCCTATAACTGCAGGATAGCTGTAAGAAATCAATAACGAATTCCTAATAGTTCTAACAAACGAATCTATTAAAAAATAAATAACAATCAAGTTTGAACTAAAGGCTACCATAACTGCAGG
>JBBPDI010000005.1:12181352-12195051 GCA_037974545.1 Cucumis variabilis | reverse complement strand
TAAAACTCAACTTTTTCAAAATCAATCCTATTTTTCTTTTTCAATCCAATTTTTAGACTATTTTTGGCAATTTCCCTATTTAATTCATTATATTATGTTCATTTTCAAGGCCTCTTAATTCACTTCTTTTTAACTCTTTCCAAATCAGTATCTATCCAAAAGTTTAAACATATCATTGAAGACTTGACTTTTCCATTTTCTTAACTTAGTGCAAAAATTTAAATTTTATCACTATCTATGTATACAAGGGTCTAGTATTTGGATACAAATTAAGACTTTTACTTTTTTTTTTTATTTATTTATAGAAATAAACCATATTTATACAACATTTCGATTTTATTACTATATATAAATTTGAAAAATTTGAATACTTACTTGTCGTGGTATTCTAATATCAATTTTGATGGATTAAATTGAATGTTTTCAGACTACTTAGACCATGTATGTCTCGTGAGCTTAAATTAAGTTAATACCCAAATATAATCTCTTTGAAACTTATATGCATTTGTTTTGGCGTTGAGATTATATTTGTACTCGTGCATAAAATTTTGAAGGATCAAGAATCTTTCATTAATTCTTTCCACCTCTTTATCTTGAAGGGTTTACTTTTACTATGTCTCATGCTTTTTTTTTAATATAATTTTGTTTGGTTTTTGTTGTTTTGCTTTAGCTTTGATCTGAAAAAAAAAAAAATCAAGCCTTTTCTCCCTTATTTGAAAATCATGGTCTATTGTATGTTATTTATAGAAGGCTTTAAAAAATACATATTTAATTTTTGTCAAGAACAACTATATTCTTGACATTTTTGTCTAATCAAGTAATTAAAATACATTTTGACGTTTTTCACATGTCAAGAAAAATTGTTCTTGACATTTTTTTATTTATTAAGAACGTTAATATTCTTGATGATGTTAATATCTTGATGTTTTTGACATTTCAAACATGTCAAATATTAATATCTTGATGTTTTTAAAAACGTCAAGAGTAGTAGTGACACTCAACTTTGAAAAATAACGTAAAAAAAATATTGTTTTTGTAAGAGTGAAGTAAAACTTAAGACTCTTGAATAATATATAATGACATGCATGTAATCACATTCTTGAATGTTAGATGTTTTAATTTCTAAAACCCTGTTGTTGTATAGAGATAAGAAAGGTTGGATACACACATTTTCTAAAAATACATATGCAATATGTCAATAATAATAAACATAATTAGGACAAGAAGATTTTGTAGAAAACAATGAGGGAAGGTACATATATAGGTGGGATGAAAGCATTATTAAGAACAAATATTATAATTTACATCAAATTAATACATATAATATTCTAAATGATCATTATTATTTACATCACAAGAACAAAGATAAGGAACAATAACTTGATTGTCACATGCATGTTTAAGAATAATCAGACCAAGGCACATTTGTGAAGACTTGGCCATTCCTAGTAATAATAAATAGTTTTAATATAGTACTACAAATATATATATATATATATATATATATTAGTGATCAGAGTTCTTGAGTATAATTCCTGTGGTCCTTTAAATGTTACAAAAAAGTCATGATATTTTGTAAGACTTTTAAAATTTTGTTAACAGAAGCTCATGCATGATCAATAATAAAATAATTCTTTTTATATATAAACATGTTTACTTTAAACACATGGTGATTTAACTTCATGGTATCTAGCATATGAAATCCCAACCCATCTAATGATTAAACAAGTTTTAGCCCATTTTTAAAGAAGAGCAATACTTAAACACATTTTTCAACCCATGCCTTTTTGCATTCTACTAGTAAAACTCACATGAAAAAGAAATATAAAAATAGGAAGAATTTTCAACAGTCATGAATTATGATTGAACACGATTGAATGTGTGAGACTTGAAGGACTTGTGAGCCTAAGTATATGATGTGTCAAACTTTCAATCTTTTAAACAACGATTATATATCAATGTGACATTGTTGTTTGTGTCAACTATACATTAGGAGGTACACCAATTGATTCCTTATATTTTGGAAGGCCATGAATGGGTGCTACACCAGAAGAAGTGTTGGGTTATCAAAAAAATCCTACAACAGGTGTGTGGGAAGTCTTGATCAGTTGGGAGGGTCTATTGCCTCACGAAGCCACGTGGGAGAACTGTGATGATTTTCAAAAGCAATTCTAACGTTTCACCTTGAGGACAAGGTGGTTTTGGAGGCGGGAAGTAATGATAGACCTCAAATATTATTTACGTATATATAGTAGAAGAAAGAAGAAGGGAGAAGCAATAGTTTTGTATAGTTAATTCCAGTTAGTGTGTCTTTACAACAGTTAATGTATCTTTACAGTTTCTATAATTTAATCTGTATAGTTGTTGAGTCTAGCAATTATTTAGGAAGGACATGGTAGTTTTTAGGGGTGGACACGACATGAGCCTGTGAGAGGGGATATCAATTATTTTGGTGGGTAGGTTTTGCATTCTTGAGATGAGGATTACAGAGTGGTTTGTTTAGGTTTTTCTTACTGTATTTTGTGTGTGTTATTTCCATATTGATATTTTATCAATCTTACTTTCAATTTGTATCTACTTCTTTTACATTAAATTGAATATAGAACAACTATATTGGTGTTCTATCAAACTAGTATAAAAGCCTTTCACCTTAAAAGCAAAAAGAAGATGACACATAAAGAAAAGAAGTTGGAAGTGTTCGACCAAGAAATTTCTGGACTACGTGTGGAACTCCATAAGTTACCAACGATCAAGAAAAATCTAGTGTCCTTGGCTAAAAGTATTGAATGACTAGGAATTCAGGTAGAAACACTTACGAAATCAAGGGCAGGGGAAGGATCATTGAATAGAACGCCAGTGATTGATGGTACTATTGCAGGAGGTGGCGTGACAATGGAAACTAAGACTGTAGATAAGGTAATTGCATATGAAGGTGATGAGAATTCCAATGATCGTAAAAAACATTAAGAAAGTTGAAATGTCAATATGTAGTGGAACTGATTCGAATTCTTGGTTATTTTGAGCTGATCAGTATTTTTCAAATTCACAAGCTAATTGATTCGGAGAAGGTTATTATCACAATGATTAGTTTCAATGGGGCTGCATTGGATTGGTATTGTTTTCAAGAAGAGCATGAACCATTTGAGAATTAGGTAAAATTGAAGCATAGGATACTGATATGTTTACAAATGATGCAAGATAGATCAATTTGCAAGAGATTTCTAGTCATTAAGCAAGAAACTACAGTCGAGAAGTATCAGAATTTGTTTGATAAACTGGTGGCGCCCTTGCCTCACTTGCCAAAGGAAGTGTTAGAGGAAACTTTTATGAATAGGTCGAGCCCATGAATCAAGGTAGAGGTGGAATGTTGGGAGCCTAATGGACTTGCTCATATGATGAAATTGACACGAATAGTGGAGCACAAAGAGCTAACAAGACATGAACTACTCTTAAAAAAAAAGTCCAGAAGGTAAGCTTCACAACTTTATGCCTTTTAATAAAACCAATTTGCAGCCCGTTCCAATTGAATCTAAGTCTGATGGAGCATTGTCGATGAGGACCATCACTTTGCATGAAACAACAATAATGGAGAATCAGAGGGAAGGATCAACGAATAGATTGTCTAACATTGAATTTCATTCGTTGAGGGATAAAGGTCTTTGTTTTTATGTGATGAGAAGTATTATGTCAGACATCAGTGTAACATTAAAGAAAAAAGGGAACTACGAACACTTGTAGTCAAAGAGAATGGTGAAGAATGAGAAGTAATCAAAGAGGATGATCAAAATGATGATAAGGAAATGACTCTGATGGAGATGGAGGAGGAAGGAAAACCAATAGTTGAATTATCCATCAATTTGGTGGTTAGTTTAACTAACCCCGGCACCATGAAAATGAAGGGAAAGATTACTGATGAAGTAGTTGTAGTTTTGGTTGATTGTGGTTCAACTCATAATTTTATATCTAAAAATTAGTTTCATTATTGCAATTAGTGAAGGAGGAGACATCTAATTAATTATGGTGTGATTTTGGGATCCAACATGGTTGTGAAGGGAAGGGAATCTGTAAAAATGTTGAATTGGTGATTGGAGAGTAGAAGGTGGTTGACAACTTTCTACCCTTGAAGTTACGGGGTGGACGTGATCCTCGGAATGTAGTGGTTACATTCATTGGGAGTTACAAAAATGGATTGGCGTAATCTCACCATGACATTTCACAGAGGAGAACATAAATCTAGAGGAGCACTTGTAGCAATTGGAATTAGTGTATAGCATAAATCTAGAGGAGCACTTGTAACAATTGGAATTAGTGTTAGAAATTTTGCATGAGCATGAGTTATATCCCAATATGAAGAAATGCAGTTTTACTAGAGCAAAGGTGGACTATTTAGGACATATAATTTAAGCAAAGGAAGTTGAATCGATCCAGAGAAAATACGTGCCATTAAAGAATGGCTAGCCCCAGCAAATGATGGGAAGTGAGGGAATTTTTTGGTCTTACAAGTTACTACAGGAGATTTGTACAAAATTATGGTAATATTGTTGTCCCATCAACCGAGGATCATTACTAACTTTCTCTTTAATAGCGTAGTTGAATTATTTTACTACTCCAGCTTTATTAGATCTTTCTACTATTAAGAAGAAAGTTAGTAATGATTCTTGATCGAAAGACATTATCACTAACTTACATATCATGATTTGGTGTTTGGAGGACATTCATGATTTTCTAGGACTTACAAACTGATGTAATTCAAGTAAGCTTTATTTTCTCAAAATGAATTCTCTCTCATAATGGCTGAGAGGTAGAGTATTTATTGAGGATTGTAAGCAGTTACAAGTAACTGAAGTAACCGTTTATGAAACAGTTAAATTTTTAACTATTTCAACTAATTACAACTTAACTGTTTTATTAACTAAACTACAGTTGTCTAACTATAGCATTATTCTTATTACATCAGTATTATTCTTATTACATCATTTCATCCCCTTAGGATAGAAATCGTCCCAAGTGAATTAGTTGGCCAGGTTGAAATCATTTGGGGCATAGTACTATTTTAGGTCTGCCACATTAAAAACAGGATGAATGTGTAAGTCTGGTGGTAGTTCTATTATGTAAGCATTATCTTCGACCTTCTTTAGAACACGGAATGATCCTAATTGCCTGTCTTTTAGTTTGTTGTATGTTCCAATTGGGAATCGGTTTTCTGAGGTGAATCATTACTAAATCTCCCTCAGTAAAGGTAGCTTGTATTCTCTTTCTGTTTACTGCCTCTTTGTAGGACTGAGTTATTTCTTTTAGGTGATTACGGACTTCTTCATGTAAATTCTAAATTTTTTCTACCATCTTTTCTGCCTCTGAGCTAGTCTCCACAGTTGTAGGAAGTGATGTTAGGTCAAAGGTTAGTCTTGGTTGTTTCGTATATACAACCTCAAATGGGCACTTGTCGGTTGATCTATTCTTCATATTGTTGAAGGCAAACTCTGTCTGAGCAAGAGATAAGTCCCATTGTTTTGGTTTGGATCCACTGAGACAACGTATTAAGTTGCCAAGCGTTCTATTTGTAACTTCTGTTTGGCCATCTGTTTGAGGGTGTGTTGTTGAGCTATACTTCAAGGTGGTGTCAAATTTGTTCCATAATGTCTTCCAAAAATGGCTTAGGAATTTGAAATCTCAATCAGAAACAATGGTCTTTTCCATGTAGTCGTACTATCTCTCGAAAGAAGAGATTAGCAATGTAGGTGGTGTCATTTTTCTTTTTGCCGGCTACAAAGTGTGTCATCTTGCTAAATCTGTCAACCACAACCATGACTGAGTCATACTGTCTTTGGGTCTTGGGTAGTCCGAGCAAGAAATATATTGAGAGATCTTCCCAAATGAAAATTGGGGTAGGTAGTGGTGAATATAGGTCTAAATTTGTACTTGAGCCCTTAGCTCTTTGACAGATTGGGCATCTCTTGACAAAGTTGTTATAGTCCCTTCTTAGCTGAGGCCAATAGAACATTGTAGAGATTATTTCAAAGGTTTTGTCTTGCCTGAAATGTCCAGCCAACCCTTCCGAATGAGTTTCCTTTAATAAGGCTTCTCAAAGTGATGTGTGTGGGATACACAACTAATCTCCCTTGAATAGATAACCTTCCATTATGTGAAAATCTTCAGCCTTGATAAAGCTGTTGCATTTAGTCCACAACTCAGAAAAATCAACATCTCCCACATATAGGTTAGGTAGGTGTTTAAATGCCTCGATCTCCATCGATAGGATAGTAAGCATGGAGCCTTTTCTGGATAGTGCGTCTACCACTGTGTTCTCTTTACCACTTTGGTGCTTAATGACAAAGTCAAATCTTTGTAGGAAGGAGATCCATCAAACATGCATTCAACTGATGCTCTTTTGTGACTGGAGATACTTTAGGAAAAAGTGGTTTGTTAGAAGTAAAAATTCCCTGCATAGGAGGTAATGTTCCCACTGTTTGAGTGCTCAGACAAGGGGATATAGCTCTTGTTCATACGTGCTCTAAGACTGTCTTGATGTGCTCAGCTTCTCATTGAAATACTCAATAGGGTGGCCTTGTTAGGATAATACAGCTCCAATTCCAGTTCCGCAAGCATCAACAGCCACTTCAAATGGTGATGCAAAATCTGAAAATTGTAGAATAGGATTGGAAGTTAGTCTTCTTTTAATCTCTTCAAAGCTCTGCTGCTACTCTTCTTCTCACTTATAGTTTTCTTTCTTTAGGCAGTCAATTAAAGGGGCCACTATTGAGCTAAAGTTTCTGATAAATCTTCTGTAAAAGGATGCCAAGCCAAGGAAAGCTTGCACTTCTTTGATTGAGGTTGGTATTGGCCACAATTGTATGGCTTCTGTCTTCTTTGGTTCCATGCCTACCTTCCCTTCCTTGATTAAGAAACCAATAAACACAATTTTCCTGGTGAGGAATGTACACTTCTTTGGATTAATATACAACTTTGTTTCAGTCAAGACTTGAAACAGTTTCTTCAAATATTGAATATGGTCCTCACTGCTTTTGCTGTATACGAGGATATCGTCAAAATAAACCACTATGAACTAGTTTAAAAATGGTTGTAGCATATAATTCATCAACATCATAAAGGTGTTGGGTGCATTGGATAGGCCAAAAGGCATGACCAACCATTCGAATAACCCTTCATTTGTTTTGAAGGTTGTCTTCCATTCGTCCTCTGGTCTGATCCTTATTTGATGATAGTTGCTTTTCAAATTAATATTTGAGAAGATAATAGCCTTGCCTAGCTGATCCAATAGGTCTCCAATTTGAGGAATGAGGAACTGATACTTCACAGTAATTGGATTGATAGCCCTGCTGTCTTCACACATTCTCTAGCTTCCATCCTTTCTTGGTGTAAGTAGTGCAGGCACAACACATGGACTAAGACTTGGCTTGATATGACCCTTTCTCAGCAAGTCTTCTATGTGATCATGCAGTATTTTATACTCTTCTAGGCTCATCCTATAGTGTGTTAGGTTGGGGAGTGATGCTTCTGAGATAAGATCAATTTGATGTTGGATGTCACGAATTGGTGGTAGACCTTGTGGCTCGTTCTTTAGGTGAGGGAATTCTACAAACAATCTCTTTAATCTAGGGTTAGTAATTTCACCTTCTTTTTCCTGAGGTTTGTCAGCCACTACAAGCCCCAATAGATCTTGCTCCATTTCTCACAACATCTTCTTCCCGCCTACTATGATGAAGAGCTGCCCTTTTTTCTTTTACCTTAAGCCTTCTGTATTCTTTTTTGTTAATGGGAGCAGAATTACTTTCCTTCCCATCCATTGGAACTCATAGGTGTTTTTTCTCTCCCTATATAGGGTTCGAGTGTCATGTTGTCAAGGTCTCCCTAGGAGTAAGTGGCACACGTCCATTTCAATCACATCACACACAATCTTTTCTTTGTAGCTGCTTCCAATGGAAAGGGGTATTATAAAAATCTCATTAATTATGGTTTCTCCTCCCTTCTTCACCCATTCTACCTTATAAGGATCAGGGTGAGGGTCTGTCTTCAAGCTGAGGATCGCCACAATTTTTTTGCTAAAAAGTTTTCACTACTTCCACTATCATTTATGACATCACACACCTTATTGTTAATAGTGCATCTTGTCTTGAATAAGTTGTGGCGTTGGAGGGTCGTTTCCTCCTTAGGGGCAATGAGGACTCTTTGAATAATATAGAAGATCCTATCCCCATCATCAGCTTCTATTACTTTTGTTTCTTCTTCTTCTTCCTTATCTTCTTCGCTCGTACAATTGCCTTCGTCCTCAACTAGTGCTATGGTCCTCCTTTGAGGGCAGTTGTTGGATAAGTGACCGGGTTCACTACATTGAAAACACTTCTCCAAGGAGGGGCGAGTTTAGTTGTTTTGTCTCTTCTCCTTGACTGCAACTTCTTTTTTCTTATTTGTCTCTTGGGTATCAATGTCTTTACCCTTATCTACACCTGATGTTGTTGGCTGTTCATCTGTCCTTTTGCTATAAGGCTGTCTCCTGGAGGAGTTTATCTCCATGTGTTCTTCCTGTTAGGATTCGTCAAGCGTGCAACCACCATTTCTTCTATAGTTTATGCAAGAGAAATGGTTTCAGATAAAAAATGAAAAGATTGCAGCCTTACATTCTCTTTAATGTCAAACCACAATCCCTCAATGAATCTTACAATTTGATGTTGCTCATTCTCACTTAGATTGATTCTTGTGCTCAGCCTATAGAATTCTTCAATGTACTCTGCTACTGTCCTGCTTCCTTATCGGCAGTTTTGATATTGATTATACAATGTATATTCATAGTTCGGGGGCAGGAAACGTGCTTTTAACAACTTCTTTATTTTCTCCCATGAGTGAATAGGTGGCTTGCCATACTTTTGTCTATTTACTTCTAGTTGATCCCACCATGTCGAAGCTCCTCCTCTCAGTTTTATAGCCATGAGGTGCACCTTTTTTCTATCGAGAGTATCCATATAATTGAAGAAGTTTTCAATATTTTTCATCCAATCTAAAAAGGACATAATGTCATGTTTACCGTTATAGGTTAGCAAGTCGATTTTCATCTTGTAGTCGTTGTGAGTTTCTCTTCGTGCCTCTTGTCCTCTGTAGCCTTGAGCCATTCGGAATTCTCCACTGCCATCCCAAATGTTTCCTTGTTCATCACTGCTAGAAGAGTCATGATCTTGCACGTTTTTCCAGTTCTGGTACTCTTCTTGACTGTCGTCGTCGGTGTAATGCAGCAAAATGTCCATCGGCCTCCTCTCTTGTTCATGTCTTTGATTAGGTAGGAATCTATAATTTCTTTGAGCTCGTTGGCCTCCTCTGGTTCCATCGTTTCGGTTATAGGCTTTGATCCTCGTTGGTGCTGGTAGTCCATCCATCCTTCGGGTCAAAGTGTCCAGGCTATCCATTACTCTTGATTTTTCTGTATAAATCTCCCAAGGAGTCTTCGATGGCCAGCAAGCGTACCGTGGATGTCCTTGGAGAGAGGGTGGCGATCTCCTCCACCTCTTCTTGCTCACGGTTATCCCCCGCAGCTGGATTGTTTCCCCTTTGACCAAACATTCGTCCAAGAATCGGGGCTGCTTTGATACTATTTGATGCAATTCAAGTAAGCTTTATTTTCTCAAAAATGAATTCTCTCCCATAATGGCTGAGAGGTGGAGTATTTATTGAGGATTGTAAGCAGTTACAAGTAACTGTTTATGAAACAGTTAAGTTTTTAACTGTTTGAACTATTTACAGCTTAACTGTTTTATTAACTAAACTACAGTTGTTTAACTATAGCATTATTCTTATTACATCACAAATGATTGAAGTGTGAATTATATTGGGATGACATGAAAAAGGATGTTAAAAGATATTGTGATGAGTGTTTGATTTGTCAATGCAACAAAACCTTGGCATTGTCTCCAGTCGACTTATTAATGCTATTGGAAATTTTAGAGGTTGTGTGGAGTGATATATCTATGGATTTTATTGAAGGATTACCCAAAGTGGCAGCATTCAATGTAATTTTCGTCGTGGTGGATCGATTGAGTAAATATGTACATTTTATAACATTAAAATACTCGTTTACTTCTAAATTAGTAGCTGAAGTGTTCGTCAAGGACGTGGTCAGATTACATGGATATCCTAAATCCATTGTGTCAGATAGGGACAGGGTTTTCCTTAGTAATTTTTGGAGAGAGATGTTTTGATTATCTGGTACCAAACTCACTAGAAGCTCGAAATTCCATCCTCAATCTGATGGACAAACGGTAGAACGTTAATCGAGGTATAGAGGTTTATCTATGTTGTTTTTGTGGTGAGAAGCCTAAGGAGTGGATTCATTGGTTACATTGGGCTGAGTACTGGTATAATACCACGTATTAGAGAGCAATTAGAGATACACAATTTCAAGCAATCTATAGCCGTTCACAACCACCCTTGATCACTTATGAGGAGACTGAAACATCTAATTCCACTCTTGACCAACAACTTAAGGAAAGAGATGTAGCATTAAGAGCATTGAAGAAACATCTCAAATTGGCTCAAGAGAAAATGAAGAAGGCTTTTGATTCAAAACAAAGAGATATAGCGTTCTAGATTGGTGATTTAGTATTTTTTTAAACTTTGTCCATATCTACAAGAGTTCTTGAGAAAGAAGAGAAATGAGAAGTTGTCTCAAAAGTATCTTGGGTCATATAAGGTGACTACACGAATTGCGCAAGTAGCTTATAAGCTAAAAATTCCACTAGCAGTTGACATACACCCTGTATTTCATGTCTCTCAATTGAAGGAGGTTGGAGAACATCAGAAGATACACCAGTTGATTCCTTATATTTTGGAAGATCATGAATGGGTGACTACACCAGAAGAAGTGTTAGGTTATCAAAAAAATCCTACAACAGGTGTGTTGTCTTGATTAATTGGAATGGTCTATTGCCTCACAATGCCATATGAGAGAACTGTCATGATTTTCAGAAGCAATTTTCGATTTGACCTTGAAGACAAGGTAGTTTTGGAGGCAGAAAGTAATGATAGACCTCAAATATTATTTACATATAGTAGGAGAAAGAAGAAGGGAGAAGTCAACTGTTTCGTATAGTTAATTCCAGCAAATGTATCTTTATAGTAGTTAATGTAATCTTTATAGTTGTTGACTCTAGCAGTTATTTAGGAAGGACATGGTAGTTTTATGGTTGGACAGGAGTCTATGAGAGGGGAAATCGATTATTTTTGTGTGTAGGCTGTGCAATCTTAAGAGGAGGATTATAGAGGGGTTTGTTCAGGTTTTTCTTACTGTATTTTGTGTGTTATTTTCAGATTGATATTCTATCAATCTTATTTTAATCAAAGAATCATGCATTAAGATCATCATTTTGAACTTATTTGAATGTGTCGATTTAGTTTGGGTAATCATTTAAGGTGTAAGATTTAAAGAGTCATTTGGTGTGCTATAATCTATCATAATTAATGTGAGTGTAATCTTTGTATCCATGGTCCTCCTTAGGTGGTTAGTCAAGTTGTGTAGTCTTTGTTGTTCGTAGTGGTTTGGGACTTGTAATGAGGAAATTTTGTGTTGGTTGCTATTTTCTTGACCTTTATCCTTATTTTGCCAAATCTTTTTTTTTTTTTTTTTTGGTTCTCGTTTTAAGCAAATTCTTTAAATTTTTGTTTGGACCTTGACCTCAAGCTTTAAGATCCTTTTCGTTACGTTGAATGGAGCTGAGTATATTTGTAAAAAGATAAAAGAAAAAAGAAATAAATCTCTCAAGGAAAGATTCTGCATTAAGAGAAAAAGGGACCACAAGCCCTCGCCATCTTTTTTATAAGGAAGCATGGAAGGACAACATATAACAAAACTCATTTGACTAACTTTTTATCTCTTTACACAAGTCTTATATTTAGTTGGGAATAATATTATAAGTTGATAATTTTTTATGTACTTTCACCCATCCCTTTTCTTTTTCATTATTGTTTATTTAATTTTAGGGTTCCATTGGCAAATCCCAACTAAGAAAACTATATATCGAGAAGTTTTATATTGGTTGAAAACTAAAACTAATTCAACAATATACTTAGGTGCAGCCACACACACACAATAATAATAATGATAATAATATATATGTTATTTTCTTTAAATAAAAAAAGTTGACACATGTCGACTTTCAATTGGGTGCAAGTAGAAGAGATAGGTCTAACTTAATTTATACCTAAGTTTTTTCTTAACTAATTACCTTTGCCATACGTACAATAGTATCAAATTACGTTATTTTATTTGAATTGTGTATCTTGAAAAGGCAAAGACAGGCTTACAAAGAAAATAAAGTATATAGGAGAGCAATGTTAGTATTGAAGCAATTGATGAGAAGTCTACCAAATGTACATAAGTTGGGTACCTATGTCTTTGGCCTTTCATTGCATCCACAACCCTTCTCTCTCTCTCTGACTTTTCTTTTCCCAAACTGTTTGCTTCTTTCAAACTCATTCTAATTGGTTAGAAGAATATTCAAGAAACTTGGCTTTCGCTTGCCTTCTATGTTAGGTCTAAGTTCACATGACAAAAATGGCCTCAATCACAATGACATGTATTTGCTTAAAACCAATTAAACTAATTATATTTCACATTATATTCTATTTCTTTTTCTTTCTGTCTTTATTTTAATCTTTGTTATTTTCTCTCTCTTTTGTGTGTGTGTGGTGGGGTGGGGGAGAGAGAGAGAGAGAGTAACCGAAGGAGGAGCAACGCCCCATTTCATGATCAAGTAAATATTCAAAATTGGAAACTTTTGATCATTTGAATTTATAAATATAATCATTTAGAAATGTCAAAAAGAAAACAACGAAACAAATATTGCCAAGTGATTACTATAATTTTGGAAAATTCGAGAAGCATATAATTCAACGACTGAAATGAAATCTTTGACTAAAAGGCAAGAGGCTCCAATTTTCTAGTTGATTGGAGAATTAGTAGTAATAAAAGGAGAAATTTTTAAAAATAACAAATTCTATAGAATATTTATGATTTATAGAAAAAATTTTAAATTCTATCACTGATAACCATTTATATACTACTGTGATAGAAATCTATTAATGATTTTGTACGGCTGTAAATATTTTAATTTATTTTGCTATTTTTAAAATTACTTCTAAAAGAAATTAGGGTGAAAACCATACATTTTAAAATAAACTAATTATAGGTATGAGTTTGACATTATTTAGAAAAAAAATTATCATTGAACCACCTCTATTGAATAATAATTGGCTACGGTTAACCATATCATTGGAAGTATTAATGTTATCACATATAGGCTATTCTAAATTTTTTGATCCTGATGAATGTGTTTAGAGATGTGGGTTAATTTATGCTAGATTTGCCCGTCATTATCTCCTTATCTTACCCAAAAAGGAAAATAATTTTGATTTTTTTTTTTTCAAATAATAGAGTGTTCTAAAATTTTGAACTAGAAGAAATATATCACAATTACTGTTAAATTATGCTCCTTTCACAAAAATAAATTGGATAGTCTATGAGGATTTTGAAGCAAGGACATTATTTTTGTCGAAAATTAATTAAACCTGTTTTAAGTAGGTTAGTCATTATAGATGAATTATAGATGAATTAATGAGAGAGTTGAGAAAGTTAACATGAATTAATTGAGTATATTAAATTGATGAGAGTTAGTAAAGTGTTGTATTTGAGAGTATT